>WEIV01011220.1:178630-188630 GCA_013390005.1 Calyptomena viridis | reverse complement strand
AAATTTTTTCCAAACTACACAGCTGTCCTCAGTACTTTTTTGTACCTCTTGATAAGTACAGGGATTCTTATTTGGAAAGAGTTTTAAAACTATCAAGGAGAGTTGTTGGTGTTGATTTTTTTCGCTCTAATTGAATGAAGATAGGGAAGCACCAGTAAATAAGCAGCTCAAGGAAATAAGGAATTATCCTTGCTTTTGAATACACAATTTTAAATGTGCAAGAGGGTTAGCAGGCTCTTTTACTGCTTTCTGCTTATCCTGCATAGTTGTAGCTCACTAGGCTGAAAATGGAGTACCAGACAGAGAAGTGGAAAGTTATCCAAAATTGCTCACTTGTTTAAAAGTAATATATACATTACTGTTAGTCATTCCATGACATTAGATCTTACAGCTACATTTCAGTTAAGTGTTCTTCTATGGGCATATTTTCACTCTAGGGTTTTTTGGGGAGGTTGGCAGTAGTGTTCCTTTCTAACATATTTTAGTGCTTAGATGGCAAGCTATATTTTATCCATATAATATTTAATTTAATAAGGCAAAATGTGATTATTTGAATTAATTAGAGCATGTAAGAACTCTGCATATATGCACTTTTGATAGTCACTTCTAAATGTATGGTTATATCTATTGATTTATAAATATTTGAGGCATATTTATGCAAATCTGGTATACTAGCAATGCAAGGTATTATAGATCATTTGCAAGTGTTGTAGTGTGAATTCACATTCAAGCAGTGAGTGGTGTTCATTAAATGTCCGTGCTTCAGCTGTGTGCTTGCATGGTGGTATTTCTTCCTTTAAGGCTTAGCTATTAAATCCATTGTAAAATACTGCAGAGTTGTATCTCAGCCTTTTTAAGTGATTGCTTGACTCCAGCGACTGTTTGGTATGGAAGCTATAGTCAAAATATGTCTATTTAAAACAGATGTAGTCATTAGGAGGCCCTCTAAACTCTGCTTCTCAGCTTTTTCTAAGACAAACCGTCTCCTAACCAGGTTCAGAGACAGATTGTTACCTCTGCTTTCCCACATGTCAAGTGCAGCCACACTGCTGCAGTGCCAAGGGGCCCGCGCCATAGAAATAGGACTCATTACTTAGTTAACAGAAAAGTTTGTTGCCATTCATGCTCCTCATGTTGATGTTATTTAAATGTAAAGTTAAAAATAAATATTAGTGCTTGCTTACCAATAGGCATGGTAAGGAATTTTACTCCCCTGACTGCTGCCCGGGGTTATCTTTGGCTGGCTATTTGCTGCATCACAGTGCAACAGTATGGACTGCCACAGGGAAGGTCCTCTGGGCCACCGGGATCCTGGAGAAGCCAAATGGCAGTGCCTAGGGTGAATTTAACCGCAACATGATGAGCAGGAGGAGTGGGCTGTAATAATCTGCTGTGAGAGAAAGAGCAGAGCCTGAGCAAGGCCTTGCTAGTAACAGAAAAGAAACAAGATTGTTTCCCAGACTGCCCTAACCATGACCTTAGGATAGGGATTTCTGACTGACCCTGTGCCATGAAGCATTAAAAACGCAACAAATGATCCACTGGGCTCTCACTTTTTGACCTCCCTGTGAGTAGAGAAGCTTTTCTAGCTCTCACTGAGAGAATGATATCATTTCTCTAGTTATCTTTACAGCTTTCAGAATGAGTTTCTCACCTGCTTAAAGAGAAGTGTGGCAACCACTATATAATTTTTTTTAATTATTTTCTAGGTTTAGGATATCAGTCCTTGCACTTTTGCTGATGGGCCAGAAGAATGCGAAATTAGCAACCTGATGTCAGTTGTCTTTTCCTAATCTGACATTTTGTTCAGCTATCCAACACAGCCCTTCTTTAGGACTAGGGAATTTGGCACCATTGTGTATAGGGAGTAGGTAAAAAAGGGACAGTTTTTCATGGGGAATGGACTTGGTGGTCTACAAGCATAAAAGTCTCAGCTGTGACCCTATCACAGAAATCATGCGCACACCCTTCTCTAAGTGTCTGGCATTATAAGAGAACAAAGGCAGTAAAGGCAGTTTTGGATATAGGTCTGGATAAAGTTGCATGCTCTTCCCAAAGTGTCTGTGTAGCTAATTCTCTGCATAATAGAAACAGGTGTTGCCACCTGCTAATGAGTGTTACAGGTGTGTTCTTGGTGCTACAGGTCAGGGTCTGAAGTGCATCCTCCATCACTAAGTAAAACAAATGGTGTGTCTTGAAGCCAAACTTACCACTGAAGCAATGTTTCAGTGGTTACACTCTTTGAGTTGCACCTGTATATCATCTCTAGAGTTTGTCAGCATCACTCTGCAGGTTGCATGCTGCCCATATTATGGTTACTCTGTGCTGCTGTAGTATAGAGCATTGTGATCAGCCTCTGAATGTTCCTAAATTAAGGCAGATCATCTTCCACTTCTAAGAAACCTTCAAAACCCAGCTGCAGCCATAAAGCTGCTATCAAATACAAGCTGGCTTCTGTTCAGAATTGGGGCCAATATTTTTAACAGCATAAAATTTTAGTGTAGGCCCTCTGGAGGGATTTTGTATATGAAATGTTGAACTGGAGCAAAATCAAAACTGGAGTCCCTTGTGTAGAAAAACAGGTGAAGAAAACGTTGGCTATGTTTGAGAAGGGAGAAGCATCTCTCATATGTACTACAAATATAGTTTCTGATAACATTAATTTGGAATAGGTACATGTTTCCTTACTGTTGGCTTATGTTAACAAGGGCATTATAATGTTCTGACCTCCTTTGTCCAAGTTGGCATCAGTGGAACATACCAACCCTACCAATCTCATAAACATAATCAGAAAATAACTTGATATTTTAGGTTAGTAATTAAATCATAAATTCTACCCACTTTGTATGGGCCTGAACTTCTACATGTACTTTTATATTGCCACTGGTGGCTTTTTGTTTGCATTACAGCAGCCTGAGAGTAAATGAAAGGCAAGATCCAAGATAGGAAGGCAAATTGGTTTTGCAAACATGGCAAAGAAAGTGTGTGAAATCAAATGCCAATATTAATGCATGACATCTGCTCTCTGCTCCAGCTCTGAGTAAAGTAATCCAGTCCTAATTATACACTGCTGTGTCCTCTACCAGCTAAGGAGAATGGTGCAGCCATTCTCAGTACTGGTATATAAATTTCTTTCTGGATCTGATAGATACATTAGATGCAGGGCAGGCTTTTCATTTTTTGGCTGTCAGTTGCTTTGGGTAGCACAAAGAATGGGGAGGAGAAAGGTTGCAGCAGGAAAAGATCAAAATCTTCCAAAAAGGACTCTGCTCCTAGAATAAAAATTTTTCCTAGAGAACTTTCCCTGCAGACCTCAATCAATATTATTCTCATCTGAGTGCACATATTATTCATTAAGAAATATTGGCAAGATGTGCACTATAGTGTATGCCTTCATTACAGCCTCCACCTGCCTGCTTTTATCAGAAGATCTTCTGTAACTTTCATCTTCCGTAACTGTTTCTCTCTTTGGATTCAGAGAGAAATCTTGTAATTTCACAGGATGGGTTTCTTAAAAAAAAAAAAAAAAGAAAGAAAAGAATCCCCACTAATATATTCAGCTCTTTGGTTTGTGTATGTGTTTTCTCATCTCACGTATTAATAGATCAAGAAGATTATCACCAATAGATTCAGATTGAACTGGATGCTGATGAAATCATGTGCAAAACATAGCCCAGTGCAAGAGACCCTCGCTGACATGGGAATAGCTGGAATTCCTCTGTTGTGTGTACAGCTGCCATACCATATCCTTTGTGTGCACCTACCGCTATTGTGCCAGCAGCCATTTTCCTATGGAATCAACATTTTTAGATTATATATTGTTAGAATGATGCTGTGAAGACCTGATAAATGTCATCTATGCCAAGTAGAGGCAGAGGGAGCCACAAAACATCGGGGACACTGGCAGCATCTTAGGATAGTGTCATCACAAAGCAATGCGAGCCTGACATCGCACTTTATCTTTTGAATTCATGTGTTTCTATGTCCAACTACTCTGTGTCAATTTTGCCTGGTCTCCTTAGCTGCAAGACAGTGAAGAAAGAAACCATCTTACTGAAGAAAGGCACTGGGATTTTTGGACAATATGTTGTGGTCTAGTTCCAAGACTAGGACCGCTGTGTGCTGCCGCAGTATAAAGAAGAGCTGATAGTAACCGATTATGAAGAGACAGCTCCATGGCTCTGTCTCTGTTCACCCATCTCACATTTGATTAGTCTCTGCTTGACATCAGGCTGGGAGCAATAAGCTCTGATCATAACAAAGTATGTGGCAGCAAGCCCGAGAGCTCCATGTGTCACTCCAGAACCAGACACTGCCTCACTGGATTCCTCCATAAAACAACTGAGCCTGATGTATGGATGCCAGATTTGTCTTTCATGTCTACTTACTGCACCCACCAAAGTAAGGAATAAAAGGCAGGACTACCTGCAGGGAAACTGCAGTAGCAATGAGTTTTAAAGTAGAGAAGGATATGCAGAAAAGTCAATTATTGGTCCAGATGACAGTGAGGGACATTATAGAAACACTGTCATCAGAATTTACTCGTAAGGTTTGGGGTAGTTTTTGTTGGGGTGTGTGTGCTAAGGATTCTTTTGCACTTAAAGAAATTCTGCACAGGTACTGCTGGTGAAGAGTCAGAGTCCATGTGTTGGCTTGCTGGGAAAGGTTGGGCTAAGGGTGCATTCCTGAACTGTAGTTCAACTTCACTTTTACACTGAGTGAAATTCTGTTGAGAACTGATTGACCATATGACTGGAAGACACATTCCACTTGAGCATGAGAAAGTTTTGAGAGTAGAAGGAGAAAGAAGACTTCCACTGGAAAAGATGTATCTCCTCTATGATGTTTTCTCTGGAGCCCAGGGGAATCCAGCCTCTCCTAGCTCCTAGTCTGGAGCTCCTCTAAAGCCATTCATCTGGGTCACAGATTCCTATAGCACTTCTCCTCAGCCATATCAGTACTGAGGAGATGCTGATGGATCTGCACTGTGCCCAACCTGACCTTCCAGTAGTTTATACCCATTCACAAAAGCTCTCTGATGCTGGTTTCTCATGTAGAAAGAAACTTCATTGAGTTCAATGCAGCTGAACTGTTCCAGAGAGGAGGGGTGAAGAATCTCCCCATTGAACTTATGAAACAAGAAGCAGACCAAGACTTAAGGTCTTGTTACTTTTATTTTGGAAAAACCAAACAAAAGTTTGTGCTGTGGAAAGCAGCAGCGAAACTTCTGAATAACTAATTTACCCACTGTAAATTTCTCTAAAAGGTCATTACAGATTGTAAAACCTAATTGCTTAAAGTGCCAGCTTTATATCACAGTGGTAAAGAACTCATTCTCTAGAAGTAGTATTTTTGAAGCTTTGCCATTTTTCTTCTATCAAAGGAAATGCTGTATTTTTAACACATGATTTTCCTTTTTAAAGAATAGCCTGTATTTATGAAAATATTTAAAATTCACTTCACGCAAAATATAGTAACAGAATCAAGTGATTTATTTTCACAATGTATAGGCAGAGAAGTTAAGTAGATCAAGCCAGAGTTTAGAAATAATTGAGGTCTGTAGATCTCAGGTATGTATTTAAGTGGTCTTTTGAACTGCCGCCCATGTTCTGTGTGAACATAACTTTTCAGAGCACTTGTGATTTTCCTCCTTTGCAGGACTGCTGAATTGTGGTGTAAGGTCAGGCCCACGGTCACTCTCTTCTGACACTAGCAAGGTAGGTGTGAGTGATTCGGAAATAGGTAATAACACAGAGACGTTTTGTAGCTAATTTAGGACAGAGCTGTGCAAATTGTCTTGGTTATTTGTGTGAATTCAAGAAATAAAACCCATGTGTCTAAACTGGCAGACAAAAGTCTCATCTGCTAAGAAATCTGACTTTGAAAATAACTGCTAAATTCACCCTGTGCAGAGTAGTCTTTGGTATGGCCTGGTGCTGCTTCACTGTGGGATTCTGACTGGCACGTGACTTAATCACCTTCATTTTTGTTTTGATTTTTTTTTTTAATCCTGTCAGCTGAAAGATAAAATAAAAAAACATATTAACCTCCCTGATGAAGCTTTATAATTCCCAACACTGAAACATTAACCAAGTCCTTAATTAAGAGAGACTGAAAGTAGAAGAATGCTTTTATGTCATTAGCTGGTTTTTGCTCCAGTCATCTGCCTCATTCAAGCATAGGATAATATGAAACCTCACGGGTCTGCTAAAGGCTTGACTTAAGTATATTGGGGACTTTGCAGTTTAATAAGAATGGCACGTTGTTCTTAAGAAACTTCATTTTCTATTGCTTGTGCTCAAGTAAAAGAAAAAAAGTAAAAGCAGCTAAGGAGCAAGAACTTCCAGTTAGACACAGAGGTCTGAGCCCTCTTCCTTCCTGCACAAAGGTGTGTTTATACCTGCGTGCCTCTCCCCTCACACCCTGGAATAGCAGGAATTAGTATTAGACTAGAAACTTTCCTAGGCAGAACACAGCTGTTCTCTTTTTGTGTAGTTTCTGCAGTATTGAGCATGATGACTTCTCAGAACTGCCTAGAGAGGGAGTGTGTAAGGTACCATAATTGAATGAATAACAGTGCACACCAATGATAAACTGGCACCACAGCAACAGTGTTGTCTGGTCCTCCTCCAGCGGTGACCTGTTTTAGTGCTTTGTTCCAGAGAACAGAGGTTTGGGGAACTGAGGCTTATTCCCAGACAACTGATCTGTGTCAAGTTTTCCCAGTAATTCGGTATGGGGCCAGTTACCAGTTATAAGGAGTAATCTAGCTATTCCTCTCTAGTACTAAAGTACTAAAAAATAAGCGTGGTAAAATTCTTTGTATGAGATTTTTAATCTACTGAGTGAAGGAGGCTCAAAAATTTAATGAAACTTTCCCATTCCTCTGAAATTAACCACTGAACAGATATAATGGAAACACATGCAGGACAGTGCTTCACCACACTAAAAAAACATTTACCTAAAGTGGGCACCTTTACCCTGGGGCTCGTCTCTTCACCTTATTAAAATTGTAAACTTAAAAATCCTTATAACTCTAACTTTAGAATTACAGCAGACTGTTCAAACTACAGCGTGCGTGTTTGGAATGGACTGTTTAGGTGGTTCTGGCATTTTTTTTTTCCTCTTGTGTGATGCTTAATGTAGCGGTTTTTAGTGGCCAGGTTTTTTGGTAGCGGGGGGGCCTATGGGGAGGCTTCTTTGAGAAGCTGCTGGAAGTTTCTCCATTTCCAGCAGAGCCAATGTCAGTCAGCTCCAGGCTGGACCCGCCGCTGCCCAAGGCCAGGACAATGAGGAGTTATGGTAGCACCTCTGTGATAACATATTTAAGAAGGAGGAAAAAAAAAGGTACAGGCAGATGAACATTGTCTGGCCTAGAGAAGAGCCGCTAGAGAAGAGCGTTACACTTTCTCATGCACATACACATGTGCAAAATTCTTTCTTCCCTCCATCTCTTTCTTTTTCATCCCCAGTGACCACATCTCTCTCAGCTCAAGTGTGAACATCACTTCTTAAGAACGATACCAAAGTCAACATCTGTTTCCTCAGTTTCTTCCTGTTCTACCCTTGGCATCCCTACAGTGACTTTGAGCTTCTATGCACACAGACAAACACCCGCTACTCAGTAAGTCTGTGTTTTGAAACAGCATCACTCCTGTGGCAAGCTCAGAATTAAGACTCAAGAGTTGCATACTAAGATCCTAAAATTCTGGCTTTGCACCCAGAAGTCTCCTTGGCCACAGTAAGAAAAGGAACAGACTCATGGACCAAAAGTGCACTCAAAAATGAGTTGATGCATGATGTTCTCCAGGGTCAGTATTTTTCAAGTGCTGCCGTGTTCTTTCAAAAGAGAAAAAAAAAAAGAAAAGATTCATGGAGTTAGAAAGACCAAGTTCCTGTGGGTGCGGTGTGTGCCACAGAGTGGAAATTAAAGACCAGAGAATTAACAGGGTTTGTTGTGTTACAAAGCTGAAAGCATTTTTATCCTTATATGTGTGTACTCACAGAAGAGCATACTGCACTAATGAAACACAACTTTATGTTCCCAGTCCTATTTATGCTTGCAAAGAATGAATGTAGCTTAGGAAGTTTATTGCCAAGCAGTCTTAGCTATGTGTTTGTTTGGTTTATTGTAGGGGCGAAGAGGAAGTACTTGTGGGGTTTTTCACACCCTTGGCTATAGGTGATGTGTACAAGGAGTGCCTTAAAGAGAGTGGGTAGAGTAGCCAAACAGGCAAGTTTAATAATGGATATCTTGACATGGGTGAATGTGAAGATGGGAAACTGAGGAGGTGATAGTTCCCATGAGATGATATGAAGCATTTTGCCCCCTGAAATCTATCGAAAATTGTCTCTCTCCCCTCAAGGGGAACCAGCCTGAACAAAAGTCCAAAAAAAGGCAACATGGTGGGACCTAAATAAAAGCTAATAGATGAGCTGAGCTAATATTAGTTTCCTGATATATAAAGCCAAATGGATTAATGGATCAGCTCATACATTGCCTAAGGAAACAAAAAGAAAATCTTCAATACGTCTGTGCACATTGAGGACACGAACAATAAAGGTCTTTAGAAAGTAAAAACCTAATTTGGAGGAATCAATTACTACTTCTTTTTTCTTACCCTTTTTTTTTTTATTATTTAAAGGAAGTTCACAGAGAAGTAAAATTTGGGTAATACGCAAGCCAGAAGTCATGCATCTCAGACACTACAATGATGGTCGATCTCAGTTTGCATCAGTCTTGCCTAGGCTCTTTTTAGCATTCCAGCTTCAGCTAATGGAAATCAAGCCCATTATGGTAAATGTAGGAAGCAAGTACATTAATAGTGGGCACTGACATTAATTTAAATGGTAAACAATTCAGAACTGTTCCCAGTACATACTAGATTATGTATCATTTTACCTGCTGCTTCAGAGGGCCACTTCTTCCTCACAGGTTTTTAAAGTACAGAAGATTGTCTGTCACAGAGTTTTCTGCTTTGGTTAACTATTTTCAAATTCTGCTTTGCTCCCCCATCGGTCCTATGTACTTTCTTCTTTTTGGATTTGCTTGCAATCACTTTCACTCCAGAACTGACACCATCGCAATGCCAATCTGTTCCTTACTTTAAAAACAGAGAGGCAGGCAAGTTTAGCGAAAGGCAAGATGTGGGGAATAATCTAATGCAAAGGTAGAATGAAAATTGAGCTTATTTATACAGTAACACGTGTGTTAGAGTAATGCCTCCCTTCCTCGTCTATACGCTCCCCCATTTTCTCTCTCACACACGTATATACACACACACTTTAACTGTGCTTTTGTGTTTTGTCAGAATTAATGAGAAAAGTTCCCTTGCCCTAGGGGTAATTAGTGTCCTTGGAGTTAAATAAGCTAATACTTAGACACCTCTGGCACAGGCAATTATGTTTGTGTATTGAATAATTGATTCAAAGAGGGGGGGAAGGGGCTGCTAATCAGATCTGAGCATAATGAATTGATTTAATTAACAGGGGAATCTGAGGGTCCCTGGGAAATGTGTGCATTTATTCAGCAGCAGGAGAGAGTGCAAAGCACATAAATTGAGAGAGAGAGCGAGCGAGCGAGGCAGGCGGCAAGTGCTTTTGCTTTCAGTGATAGGTTCACATCTTTCCTCCCTCCCACCCCCCTTCCTTTGAATATAATTTTAGATTTAGAGTGAAATCAAGAGAAAAGCACTTTAGAAGCCTGGAAAGCTCTTGCAGTAGCAACAGCAAAGGGGAGAGAGGTTGCGAGAGATCTCACGCGATTATATTAAGACAATTTTTGACAGCGCAGGTTGAGGAAGGACAGGGCAGGAGGAGCAGCCCCCGATATTGGTCCTTCCTTACCTTTTTCCTCTTCCCCCCCCTTCCGCCCCCCTTGTTCTTTGATCCCTAAACTGGCACTCGAGCTGCAGCGGCGGGGCCGGGGGCGAGGCGGCTGGTGCAGTAGCCCGGCTCCAGCTCTCCGGCGCCCAGCGCGGCCGTAGCCCGCCGCAGCCCC
>WEIV01011220.1:74220-178549 GCA_013390005.1 Calyptomena viridis | reverse complement strand
TGCGTGCTGCGGGAAGTGCCTGACACCGCAGCCCCGTCACCGGGCCGCCATCAGCGCCGGTGGCCTTAACGTGTGCCCCTGCCGGGCCAACTCCGCTGGCACCCGAGGCCGCGGCGTGCCGAAATGCCGCCCCCCGCTCCCGCTGCGGTCAGGGCGGCCCTGCGTGGTTGTGTGAATTGCCATAGAATGTCCCTGTGTCGGGCTGGCGGGGGGCTCTAACTCGGAAAAGTGGATGCCAGGCTGAAAAGACGAGTGGGAGATGCTTTCCTTCGCTGTTTTTGTTTTTTTCCCTTCTACCTCTTTTCCTTCCCTCTCCCCTTTTGATCTGGAGTTTCTGCCTCAGAACGGTGATGAGAGTCCGCCCGCCGCGACACCGCCGAGTCGGACGGGGCACGAAGAGAAAACCCCGGGCTGGCTTGTGCGATCGGCCGTCCGGGAGGGGGCCGAAGCGCTGACAACCAGAAGGTTAAATGCTCACTGCCCCAGAGAGGTGCGTGGGGAGGGAGCCTCGCTGCACGCTCGTCACATGCCTCTGGGCCGAGAATCCCTCTCCCAGCGTCTTTTTTTCCTCCAATTTCTTGAAGCCCTCTGAAGTAAACTGATGTAGTGTTATTAATGGGGTCTATAATACTCCAGTAGAAATCGCATGTGTTGGAGGAGGGAATGAACTTATTTAACTGGTCAGTGAGAGATAACAGTAAAAAGACTTTTCTCATCCCTCGCCCACTGTGCACTAAGGTAAAAAGGTTAAGTAGTGACCGAGGAATTAAGCAAGGGTAGTTTCTTACTAGTGTGCGGAACAAGGCGTGTGTTTCTCTCCAACCTCACTTTCAGGGATGACCTGAATTGCAAGAGTTCCCTGAATTTTGCTCGACTGTTGGAGAAATAGGAAGGAAGGGTTCTTAACATCTCTATTAATTCCCCTTAATAATAATAACTGGGTGATGTCTTCATCCCAGTACTGTCTGTCAGGGGGTGCCTGCCAACCTGTATCTGTTTCAATCTGACTGACAGGCTAACAGCAGGATGCTGCCTCCATCACAGAGGCGAGAGGCACAGGTGAGCTGGGAAGAAAAACTGAGATCTGAAGAGGGTTTCCTAATAGGGATGTTTGGGCTCTTTCAAGTGTCGCAGACATACTCATTAAACACGAGGAGCTCGGGGCCGGCGTGATGGTGGTGTAAGGAAATGAAACTAGAACGTTGATTATCCAGACAGTTCTCAACAGCCTCCTTCCAGGAGATCTCATGAGCGGCTGTATAAAAAGGAATAATGTTGGCGATGGTAGAGGTAAAGAGGAAATTAGTGCGGGGTGCACTTAAAGAGCAGTAAAGTAGGAAACAAACCCCTGAGGAGAGGGATGTAGAGATCAGAGCAACAAGGTGCGGTAATGCCTAGGAATCTCCTGTGCTGTTGAGGGAGTAGTTATGCTTGAGGAGAAATTATGCTCACTTTTTAAGATGCACTGGAGAATGGGGGACAGGAGCCTGTGAGCCTGAGAGGAGAAACTTTTTTTAAGAGGAGATTATTTTACCTCCTCTTTCTGCCTGATTCAAATGGACTCCACTTGCCCGCTCATCTGTGAATGTTAAAAGCGGATGCTGGACCTGTGTAGGTTACAAATGGACTAAAATGGAAGCTTTTGCTAACTAAACCAATTCCTTTTGAAATCAAGCTTGAATGAGCTTGTTAATAAAAATGGGTCTGTTTTACTCCCATAAATGGCTCTTTTTTTTCTTTTTCTTTTTTCCTTTTTCCCAGAGGCCAGTCTGATTTCTACCATCTAAAAATCCCAGTGTTATGGCTAGTATCCAATTCTCCCCTTGATTTAAGAGGCTTTGCCATGTAGGGTTTTTCTTTGAGGGGTTTTCCTCTTTTGAGGTCTCTGGCAGCAGTGAGGGTATTCATAGTTACAACTGTGTGGAGAAGACAGGATTTCAGGATTACCCCTCCCAGAAGTCCTGGTGCATCACAAGGAGGACACTTACTGCCTTGTAGGTAGAGATTGCTGTGTGCCCCTTGTTTTTTCATTCCTGAAGGCTACTTGGCAAGCTGGGCCACGGCCTTAGAGGCAGCTGCCCGCTCTCCCAGCTCCAGGCCGGAGCTGTAATGGTGCCTTAGGAGTGTGTGCCAGCCCCAGTGTGACACCAGTGTCGCCCATGCAGTCCGATAACTGCTACACGGCTCTGTGAGTGAAAGGCTTCCTTGGCAAGCACACCCCGTGGTGCCGAGTAGTAGTAGAAATGCAATATTACTTTTCTGTGGTCTTTACAGATATCATTGAGGATGAAGGGGCAGACTGAAAAAATAACAACAATAATAATGTTTTCGACTTGATGTGTTGTGGCATCGCATCAAGTTATGTCAGGGAGGTAACAGCATTTTGTATGTTTGAAGTGACATAATATAACTTGACTGATGCAACATGACTTGATATTAGAAAATACTGGTTTACAGTGGAACCTTGGTAGATATCTTCCCAAAACAAATGTTAGGAACAGAGGGAAGAGAGATGAGAGCAGTGGGGGAGAGAAATGTTGAGAGTGAGAAACTTCAAGGCTTGCGTTTTAGTCAGTTTCACTGCATAAATCACTGCAGAATTTGCTGTGGGCAAGCCAACCTACGCACCATGCAGCGCATTTATAAATTTCAAGATAATGAGAGTTAAGATATTTTTCAAATACATAAATGTTTTGATTGCAAAGACCAGATTTCTGCTTAAAAAAGTAAACTGACATCAGGTATCATGATTAATTCCAACAGATTGTGTTAATTGTAGTTGACTTTAATTGCTGTACAAACGTGGTGGGGGTTAGAAAACTTTTTTTTATTGTTGGTGTGTGAAATGAGTAAGCAGATAAAGTGTTTAAAAAACTCTGTTCATGAAGGGAGTAATCCAGCCTCTATGACATGATGGAGCAGTAAAGGAATAAAATGTGCATTGATCTGGCACTGCATATTTTTTCACAAGTCCGTTATGTCTGCTAGTTTGCTCTGCCGCAGAACTCAGCTGTGACAGACAATGGCTAACTTCATTTTTATCAAAACCCTGCCTTTCTTGTAGTTACCAAATAGTGTCAGTTGAAATGTACCATGCATTTTGGGGTAAGTTTGTCCTTTTTGAAGGTGATAAGGTGGAAAAGTACGCAAACAGAAAGATGGACTATTTTTGGAGTTCACCATTTTCTAATGGAAGCCAATACATATTGAAACTATTAAAGTACCTCAAGTCTAGAAAAGTCTTGTGTTTTTGTTAGTTTTTGCACAGATGCTTTTAACTATTAGACTTTAATCTTTGGGATAAAGTCCTCATCCTGTTTAGCTTCTGACACTTCCTAAGAGAAGGTGATTATTTATGGTGGTTGCACTCTTAGCTAAAATACATGTTCAACACTTGCGAACTAGTATCGTGAGGAAACCGGAGTTCTTCGAAGCACTAGATGAAAACAGGTCAATGTAAAACGATACATTTAACATCAAATATTCTCAAGGACTGTTAGGATTAAGTATTGTGAATGAAGGGGGAAGGAAAAGCCACTTCAGCTGGGGATAAGGAATCTAATTAAAAATCGGTATTAAGGATCTATAACTTGAGCCCGCTATCATGCTCTTTAGAGTACCGTTGTATCAGTTGTAAAGGGGAGGAAGAAGTATCATTAAAGCAGAAATGAAATGTTTTCTTGGATTAAAAGACCGAGATGAGTGAAATGGTGCTGTTGATCTTGGTGGCAAAGCATCTGATCCCGCAATCCTTACGAGAGCCATCGGAGAAAACAGATGACTTGTCTGAAAAAGGATTGAGAGTTGCAAGAGGAGGGATAAAAGATGTGGGTCCCCAACTTGTCACTTTATATTTGGGCATTGATGGCATTTCTGAAAAGTGGAGCAAACCTGTAAGCGTTTGTACCACATTTGATTAGGTAGATTCATTTTAGTGTCGACCTAGTGAAAATGGAGCTGTATTCTCTGGAGTATTCCCTGAAACTAATACATACACGTGAAAACAAACCCAAAATGTTTGTACAGAAAATTAGTATCAAGTTTTAGGTCACCAGAGATACGTGAAATCCAGCTGGGAGCAGCAGGGCTGCTGTAACGCAGCGCGGGTCGGGTCGGCAGCATCAGCTGCGGAGAGTTCTGAGCCTCTGACCTGCCAGAGCTACTGGCTGGTTTCAGACAAAATCCGCGCTCTTAGGGGAGCAGATCTGGAGTGCCCGCCGTGCTGTGGAGCCGGGCGCTCGCAGAGACAAAGCGCGGCGCTGGCTGGGAGGGAGGCGGCGGTGCGGTGCGGTCCGGTCCCCCCGCGGCCGCGGCACCTGGGCGGGGGCCGGGCGGGCTGCAGGTGGTGCTGCTGAGCCGGGAAGCCGCGCTCTGCCAGGAAACCCTGGCAGGAGGACGAGAGGGGGCCCTGGGAAACGTGTGCATTTATTCATAGCAAGTGTGCTGGGCTCACTAATTGAGAGGCAGAGGCAGCAGTAGTCAGGCTTAGGTGTTCTACCCGCTCTGAATATAATTTTAGATTTAGATTCAGCTTAAATCCAAGGGGAAAACACTTTATAAGGCTGAAAGCTGTGTAGTTGCAACAGCCAGGGTTATGAGCTATCAAAGGCAATTACATTAAAATAGATTATACTGTGTAAATTGAGCCATTTAGAAGGTGAGAACCAAAGAAACAGCTCTGATCCCCCTTCTTTCTAAATTGCAGTTTTAGTTCCTTGCAATTCTGAGGCACAAAAGTAGGTGAGACTGCTTTTGTATCTGCAAAGTGCTTTATTTCTGAGTGTAATTCTAACTGAGTGCAATCTAGGTTAAAAGCTGGACAACTGGGTAATTAGAGCTCACTTGCTGCTAAAGGACGATCAGCTGTACCGTAGCTCATTTGTGTTCCCAGAGACTTGTTCTCTTATCCCCTGAGTGGAGGCTGCTGGAGAAGGAGCATCTGTCCCCGGACTTTTCTTGATTGCGGAGATGATGGTGCTGGACAAGGAGGACGGTAGGTGGGCTGAAATTGTGTAAGCCGGTGCTTGGTGTCTTCTGTGTGCTGCTAATGTAGAAATAAATAGTTTTGAAACAGATGTGCACTGTGCATATCAGAGTGCTCTGCTTTCAGCTTCTGATGTTTTTCTCTTATGTAGGTAAAAGCATGCTTGGTCTTTTTTTTTTTTTTATCTCTTTTCTGACATGATCAAACTAGTCAAGAAGGGTTTATCCCAGGCTCTGTTTGCTGAAGGATATAGAAGACACAGCTTGATTTTTTTTTTTAAATATCTGTTTAGATTTTTTCCTTCTGCAAGTTTCTTTAGTATATCCATTTTAGCCTGTTTATTTTAACAGCTTTTATTGTAAATCTAATATTGAGATTTTCTTTCCTTTTCATTGCATGTCATTTGGGTCTCTTTAATATGCGCCTTTAATATCTGTTTCTCACAGCTTTTCTTCATAGCTATAAACATAATGACAATAAGCTAATAAGCTGCTCTGGCAAAAAGCGCATTGGTTTATTCTAAGAATTTACTCTCTTGATGGCAGAAGTGGAGGTTCATTTGGGAGGTATTTTCATGAATGAAGCTGAGGGAGAGCTTGACTTATTTTAGGACTTCACATACACTTATTTTTTTAAGGCTGACTAGTCCTTATCAAGGTTGCTTAAGGAGTACAAATTGATGCAAACAATAATAGACACTATTAGTTAGTAGCCTGAATGACCCAATGCCATCTTTTACATGTTGTCTACCAGGGTGTGCAGCTTAACTACTCAGTCACTACTAGTTTTTGGGACGAATTTGGTAAGTCTAATCACAACTTTTTAATGAGGTTTTTTTCTAAGGCTGCTTTGTGGCTTAGGTCTTCCTTCATAGTTTGTACACTGAAAGCAGATTAAAACTGAGGCAGAGCAAAATGCTTCTGTAGCCATCCACATGGACTTCCGTGGAGGATGCTGCCTCTTGCCAGAGACCTCCCCACCTTGACAGCACTTTGTGAATAGAAAGTGGGAACTGCATCTTTAATGCACATTTGTAGCTATTATCTAGTTATTTCATTTCACCTTTATAAATGGATGAAGTGTGCTGTGTAGTGGATTCTCTCATCTTTTAAAACTTATTTCTGAAATCTCTTTAAGTGTTAAAAGAAGAGTCATAGGCAGTTGTCGTTTGAAAGTAGAAGAAATTACTGAATATTTGTAAGACTGTAGACAGGAAATAGCTTTTCACAGGGAGCAAAAGAGCTTGGAGAAATTGGAAGTTGAGCATTTTGGCAGTAGCATTGATTTTACTTGAATATATGTATTGCTTTTTAAAATATTTATGAGAAAAATAACTTGTAATTCAAAGTCACTTACTTTCCTGTGTCAGGGTGGTGCTAATCGTGTTTTGTGACTAGAACTGAAAGCTGCCCAAGGCTAATAACTTGAAGCAATATGATTTCTATTCCACAACCCATATCTATCTTCTAGTATTTTAGAATTGAATTAATGCTGTACTGGAGAATAATTAGGAAAGAAGGCCTGACTACTGAAAAACCAGAAGTCTTCTACTAAAGTTTCTCTTCTCGCCTCTCCTTACCTCCCAAAAAAGTGTGTATGTGTGTGGGGATACTACCCAGTATTTTAGACCTAGCATTTTGAGATATTTTTCTCATTATAATTTTGATATTTTGATTGATATTTTCTGAAATTATTAGTCTGGCGTATTCATGCGTGTAGAATTTGAATCTATTTTCTGGGATGGGACATGAGGTTTTGTTTTGCTCTGATGTGAAGTACTTGGGACAATGAAAAAATGTGGACCTTTCACAAAGATTTTGCACCTTTAAAATATGAGGACAAGCACAAATGCATCAATATCAGTGCTTGCTTTTATGCAGATTCAGTTGGATTTTGACTAAGAGTTGACCAATGTGAGATCAAAATCCATGTAATAAGTTGTCTTACCCTTCTGAATTTATTTCCCAGTTTTGGGATGCCAACTTAATTGGCGTCATAATCTCATTCAAGGAGAAAAAAAATAAATCACTGGCTTTATTTCTGCTAAGATCTCATAAGTTCCTTTGTTAACACAGTAGAACTTTAAAAAAAGTAGATGTGGAGCATCTGTTACACATCTTCTAGATCAGCTTTGCAGTTGACTGGACTGTGGATAAAAGACTTGCTAAGTGGTTGAGTATTGCTTATGCTGGGAAAACAAATGAAGCTAACAGGGTTTCAAAGGCTTTGAAGCAGTGTCACTCTCGGAGGTGTTCAGTTGTTTTCTTTGGCAATATAAGTTGAATCAAGCTAGTTTACTTTATTAGAGGCATAAGGCTACTCTTGTAACCTTCTGACTAAGATGAATTTGGCTGACTGACCTTATTTCTTTCAGGACCACACGTGTTGTGCTGGGTTAGGGGTTTTGGGGGGATTTTTTTCTTCCTTAGGACTTATGTCTTTTAAAGGACAGCAGCGTTTTCCATATTTTGTTAAACCTTCCTTTTCAATTTGTGCTTCCCTATAGAACTATGTTCTGCTATGATGGAGCAATGCAAATCAAGTAGAATAGCCCAAATTAATTCTTCACATTGGCGGCAGTGTGATTGCCTGCATGGAATCAATAATGCATCATAGAGGGATCAAATTTTGGAGTATAATGTGTGAATAATGCTTGACACAAAACAAAAATTCAGTCATCATAATAGCAATTAGGAAAAAGCTGCAGCTTATCCCAGCTGTAATCTCTGCTAACAATGTAGCACAGCCTGGTAATCAGCATGTATGGTATGAAATGCACTAATAGAAATCACGGCTCTTTGTTATGTGCATGGGGGGTGAAAGTTTCCTTTCAGCTAACTTGTGCTGTGTTAACTAGACATAGTATCCTTCAACCAAATTGTGGAGTGTGTGTGCACTTGTAAAAACACTCATCAGCTGTGTGTTCATCTCGATGTTTGCATAGACAGTAGCACCCCAAATCATGGGTCCTTTGTGTTTTCCAGCAAAATTCTGATTAAATGGATTGCAAGAGTAGGCCAAGTAAATAATATATCAGAGGGCTCCATCAAACACGTACCTGTATACAGACCTTGGGTTTTATTTTTTAAAAATTTCTGCTTCTTTAAAAATGAAAAGTACAGATACTCCTTGGTTATGTGCATTGAGGTTGGAGAGAATGGGTCTTAGGTTGATGGGAGGTATTTAGGGCAATGAATATTAGGTAATTTGAAACTGGATTAGTAGCATCGGTTGGGTTCCTGGTTGTGTAAGAGCCCATCTTACCCCTCACAGAAGGAAAAAAAGCAGCATTTGGAATTAGAAAAGCAGTGGAATTGCCTGTAAAATGGCCGTGACAGGAATTGTGCCACAACACCTTAACCAGGACAGCAGAGCTGTGGGTTGGCTTCCCAAATGCATATGCCAGCTGCCATGTGGAGGTACCTATAGGTAGATCTCTTCATATCCATCTACCCATCTCCAGCTACAGAGGTCCAAACGATCCTATTCTGTCAATAAAAATCATTATAGACACAAAAATAAAGTGCGTACAGATTGTGCCATGTAGGAAGAAGAGCTGTTCTATGTGCTCTTGGCATCTTTTGTTCCTTTTTAAAGTACCTTTTTCAGGTATAGTTATTGAGGAATCATGCGGAGACAGAGAAGTGGAAATGGCAGGATGGCTTTTCCTCACATGACATGAAATTTAATTTTTCTTTTGCCTAACATTCCCGAAACTACCTCTTTTGGTTTTTTTATTCTCTTGTGCCCCTCTACCTCAGACCTTCTCCGTGGTCCACTGGTGTCTAGCTTACCATATATAGAGAATTACTACACATCTTCCCAGACATCAGCTTATTCAAAGAATGATTGATAAAAGTCACTGAGGACCTTATTTTTGTTCACTGAGCCCGGATATCCGTTGTTTTATTGAGGGCTTGATCTTGACACATCTGATCTTAGTGTAATTTTGGAGGTTTGGTCTGGCTTTAGTTCATGATACAGTGTTCTTTTGTGACTCAGATGTACAGGAGTGGATTAATATATTCATGAAGAGAAGACAGGAAGTTGTCAAAGCAGTAATCTGAATAAAACCAGAGTACATTTGGCAGCAGAATAAACCATGAGTCTTGGTTTGGCCAGAAAGAACCAAAAAAAATTTGGATTGTTTCTCTGAAGTTAGGTGTGGAGCTAGAGGTGCCCTCTGCCCTGAAACAGCAAGTACAGAAGCATGGCAGAGCCACAGGATAGTAAAGTAATTGCCTATACCTTTTCAAGAAATGGAGGCTACTGGAGTTGGAGCATTGATAACCTAGATATCCATTTAATGAAATCTCACCCTATAGGAAGAACAGTGAAAGAAGTTAGCAGGCCTAAGAGGAGCAAACTGCTTTGTATAGGAGTATTCCTGCCAGGCAATCAAATAGTTCCTAGTGTTCTTTCAGACTAGATAGCTGAAGGATCTGCGTTGGCATCTGTATAGGGTGTCATCATACTTCATTCCCAGATGCTGCTGACATGTGATAATTGTCTGGTTGACGTAACAAGCGTTAAAACAGTGTAGGGACATTTTTCAGCTTTGGTAATAGAGCAAAAGAAAAAGCTCATCCTTGGAAATTAGTTTGCTCTAATTTTGGTTTAATACAGTAGAAAGTATACTTGATACCCTGGCAGCAGAATATAATTTGTCTTCTTTGGATTTAGTGTTAAGTTTTATTATCTTTAATAGATGCAATGTGAATGTGTCAGCCTGTTTGTCATAGCCATTCCAAAAATGCTCTCTTATGGTAGAATCTTCAGAAAAATTCCTTTTAAGAGCAGTGCATTATTAATAAAGTAATCCATTAGGTCTGGTGATAAAGGGTCACAGCAGAGTCTGAAATACGTTTCTTAAATGGTTAAGAAATTTATCATGGTTGGAGGATTAATTGATTTCATTTGGAGGCTTTCTTAAGGTTTTCAGGCATTGTGTTTAGAGATGGTTTTATTCTCTTTGGTAATGTGCTTTCTGCTCAAAGTTTTGCTTTGCTGTCATTAGCATGAACTATTACATTTCTGCTAAAGGCAAACTGTTCTTTTAGCATTATGACTGATTGCATCTGTGAGGAGTCCTACTTAGGTAAAGAATATGAAAGTTTATGGCAAATAAGGTATTTTACTTGAAATCAATTCAAAATCAGAATAATGGTATCAAGCATTAGGTGTTGCAGTATAAGAATAAAAGAGGCACTGCAGATGCTGCTAAATGCTGAACTATAAAACTCTAATGGGTCTATATCTTTCAAAAATTGGACAGAATTGTCATCATTTGGAATACATAGACATTGTTTTAAACCATACAGAAATCACTGCCCCCAACTTCAATAATGTGCGTAACTGTTGCCAGGGAATGATTTATTCAGTGAATGTAGCTCCTATTCACTGAAGAATTGGGGGTGGAGAGAAGGGCGTTTAAAAATGAAAGTTGCTCACTATTAGATTAACATAATTAAACCTCTAGATTGTCTGAGAACAATTCACCACAGCTACTGTTTTTCAGTTCTCAGTGTGTGTGTGTTTTCTCTGTCCTCCAGCGGGATGACTCCTGAGCCCAAGTTTTCAAGCACAATGTGGGGTGCTCTCTGTGCAAACAGATGCTCAACTCTCCAGTGAATGTTCTTGCAAACTACTTGATACTTTCATTGTGTATCAAAGCAAATAATGGATGCTCTTGTCCAAATTTAGAGGGTTTTTAAATTTCATTGAACATTTTTGAATTCTTTATGCCAATGTTCAGAGATCATTGCATGCTAATCAAACTCTGAATGGGTGATTTGGGCAGGGAAAGTATTATTTGCCTCATTTTTAAACTACTGATATCAACAGTTCTAGTTTCTCTTAAAGAAAAAGTGGATGATTGTTGCATATTCATGACTGAACTGCAGAAAACTTGGACCAGAATTAAACAATTAACCCTCTCGCCAATGTAAACATCCATTTGAGTAGAAGCCAGGGATGTTCTTACTTGGTTTATTATGGATCGGAGATATAGAAATGTATTCCGGAGGACTGTGTTTCTAATAAATAAAAAGGCATAATGAGAATGTAACTGGGAAGGAAGACAAAAGCAGCCATGCTTTAAATTGTTAATGATGGTGCCAGTGGCTGCAGCTTTACCACAGCTGTTTAAATTGATCAGCTAGTGAAAATGTTTTGTTTTGGCATTTTCCCTGCATGTGCAACTCTTTCGAGGGGACTTCTGGAAGCTTTTCAAAGGGGAATCATGATCTTTTTTAAAACTAGGCTTAGAACACCAGAGTTTCCAGTATTTTATAATCCAATATTTGAGGATGCAGTTCTGTTTTTCTTTTGTAA
Source organism: Calyptomena viridis (assembly GCA_013390005.1). Lineage (NCBI taxonomy): Eukaryota > Metazoa > Chordata > Aves > Passeriformes > Eurylaimidae > Calyptomena > Calyptomena viridis. Next base: position 167,232 of record WEIV01011220.1, on the reverse strand, counting down.
GAAATGTTTGCCTGATGAGCCATTATTTCTCCCCGATTTCCTTTACTACTTTTTTTTTTTTTTTTAAATTTTTTCTCCTCCTTCCACAAATACTGCAAATTAATCACTACCCATGAGGCAAGAGCACACATCTTAGCTGTCCTTTTTGCCCCCATTTCTATTTTACTGGTGCTACTGAGCTTGATCAGAAAAGCAGAGAGTGGCTATGTCGATTTGCTATGCATCTTTTGATCAAGCATCCAGTGTGAAACTGTTCTGTAAAATGTACTGTTTCAGAGGGAACTTGCTACTGATTTATTTCCCGGTTGGCTCTACCTTGCAGCTGACATGGGTTAACCAATACCTCTTTATTGCTTGTATCCTTTCCTTCTGTTCCAGAGAAATGGGTATATGTTTCAAAAGGATGCAATCTCTTCAAGGCGAGTAGGTAGGAGAAGACTGGACTTCCTGTATATTGACATGTGACATGGTAGAGATGTATGGGCCGAGGACTGGCTTGAGCCAGCAAGTCTTGGTGTGTTTTACAGAACACTTCCCTTATGTTGCCACCTGAAAGAGCTCATGAGCAAACCTACTTGGGACCTTGTGTGAAGCCTCTTCCTGGCACTCTTGATGGGAGGTGACTCATGGATAGGCCATGCCTTAGATAATGTTGAGCAACCTGGTTTCTGCCTAATGTACTTGCAGTGAGGGTGGGTACTGAACATTATTCAGAATCCATTATATATTTATCTTTATACTCCTTTGTGGAAAATTATTTCTGTAAGTACCATGTTATGGTTATGAAAGCCTAAATAAGCATCAGTCTCAAACCCTTTGACCTGTCTGCACAGAATGGAGATCTGTTTTGAAAAGGACTCCTTTATATCTGTTTTTACTCCATGCCCTTCCATTCATTTGCCTATACAAAGCAATAAAGGGTAAAACTAAAGTAACATAAATTGGTCTGTCTTCCTGAATCCATGTCTCGCTAATGTACCCAGATTAACTCAACTGTAAATTGTCTCCTTTGGATGTCGTGTCTTGCTAAAAGTTTCCTATATGATTCATGATTTGGATTGCTTTTAACAGCTATTGGCTAAGCAATATGGTAAATGTACAAGGTGATGCAATTGGCATTAGTGAGAGGATGCACAGGAGCATGTAATGCAGTCAATACTACATTAACTACTGATGCCCAATTACAGAAACTGGAAGAGTGGCTTTTAGGAGCATTAGGACTTGCAGAAGAGCTGAGATCACCTGCCGCTCCTTGCCTAAAAGCTTCACCCTTTATGCGCTGGGATCAAAGCAAACATTTAGTTGCTATTTTGTCATGTATAACAACGAAGGTATTTTTCCCCCTTTTTTTTCCAAAAAGTGTCACACTGATGCTTTTAGCACATGTAAAATCCTATCTCCATATTTCAAGATTCTACTCCCATCTCCTGGGGCAAGACTTTATTTGAATAAAACCCCTTTAACTACCTCTGCATTTATTGTTTCTCTGCAGCTTACTACTTCAGCCAGGTTTTTTTTTAAGAAATACTAAGTGATATTTAGAGTGTCCTATTTCAATGTGCCAGACTAGGCTCCCCTTTGCTCCCCCCAGCTCCTTCTCTTTTCTAATCTGTCTGTGATTGTTTGTGACCTCAGCTGGCTTGAAGTCTCTAAAAAGAGTGTTTTAAAATACAACCAGATACCACATAAAACAGGATATTTGAGTGTGCGACCTCTCTGCAGTCCGTGTTCAGATTAAGCACACATTGTTTCCACCACTGCTTTTAAACCCATTTGCAGTAGATGGCAAAGGACCACATTACACTAAAAGACAGTGCATACTTTTAGATTGAGCTGAGTGTGATCACAGCTTCTAAATCTATTTTAAAAATAATGAGCAATGTCACTGCTGCATGGCAAAGCTAGCAACCCACAAAGTTCCTCTGGACTTGGAGCGAGATGGGAAATTAAGCGGCTCTAAGAACAGTGAAATATTTTAATATAAAAGACAGCTGGCAGGTGGCTTATTGCTCTTGTTGCAGCATTTGTCTTTACTTCCAGCTATGATACTTGGCATATCGCTGCTGCTTTTAATCCTCAAAGCATTTTGCCATTATTAAGGAATTTGTGCACCCTGAGTGAGCATTCCTTGGAACTAAGGCCTGGATATATGGGGGATGTGCCTGACCCCCATGAGGCATAGGTGGGCTTTTGTGTTTTAGTTGTCCTTGGTTTGTTCATCTCTGCTTTCTGTCTGCACAGCTCTTGCTGCCTTGCCTAGCAAAAGAGGAGGATGGGGTCTGCAGTGCCATCTCTTGCGGTGGCACAGTGCTGGGCATGGATCCCACCTTGCCTGCTGCCCCACACTGGGTTAGGAGGTCAGATGTCTGCAGAAGAAGAAATAACTCCTGGAAAGGACAGAGTGCTATTGAAGCAGTTGGTCTCCTTGACTGTTTTGGGAGCAGTTGTGTTGATTCCCTCTCAATAGGCAATTTTAATTTTTTCATTTTCTTTTTTTTTACCCCTGAGGTTCAGTCCAAGCAATTGCAGATTGTTGAAGAAAGGCTAGTGAAGGTCTTTCTTCCTGCCATAATTATGAGCATTAGTCATGTTCCCCTCCTATTGCTGCTGTGATTGTAAGTGTTGGTTTCGTTCCCCTCTGCCATTTCATGGGTGCAACAGAAAATAATGAGGTAAGACTGTGCTTTAAAACGTCCTGACGGTGTACAGGCACTTCCTTAGCGACCCTTTTTTTTGGTAGATGGTGCCTTAACTTCTTAGCCAGCAGTTGTGTTGGTTGTCCATGGGCATTGCTCCAAGGCTCCATGGAGCTCTGCCCCACATCTAGTCTGGGTATGAGGCTGGTCCAGGGGTGTTTGCTGTGGCTGGGGCAGGAGGGGCACAGGCAGAGGAGGAGCATGTTATTTTTAAGATGACTATTGCTTTCAGGTCCTGATCGATGCTCTTTTGAACATCTGGGGGAGGAGAGCAGAAGGTGACCTGCTGGTTTTCTCCTTGCACTAATGTGTTTAAAAGGTGGCACCAGCAGTGGAGGCGTGGGGGAACTTGACTGAGCTCTGCCTTCAGCGTGGTTGAAAAGCAGACAAGTATCCTGTGCTTGATGCACTTTCCAAGCTGTACAAACAATGTTTTAAATGTCTGAAGTACCCAGCAGGGCAAGTCAAAACGTCCTTGAGCAACTTTGTATTTAGACAGTGTTTTCTCTTTTCCTTTGATCAGGAGGGAACAGATGTGTCTCGTATGTGTGTTTGTGCACACCCCGTGATGTACACACATTCCCTGTCCTTGTGCAGGAGCTGCAATATTTAGGGTACATTGGTATTCCTCTTTGTTCTTTCTTATTGCTGTTTTTTTTTATTTTTCCAGGGAATCTAACTTGGAATTTAGAGAGGTCAGACTAAACAAGGTTTTAACTTACTCTCGCTCATTTCCTTATCTCTCTTTAATTTAGATAGGGAAAAAAAAAAAAGTAAGGCTCCCTTTAAAAAAAAAGTACGCATATGTATAATCAATTCATTGATTAGGTTTTTTTGGGGGGCGGGGGGGGTTAAGCATTCCGTCTAAGTGGACTGCTCAGTGAAATTTGTACATTCATAAAATAGCTGATTGAAAAGCAATATTTCAGATAAATACAAGCCAGCGATCTATCAGCAGTTGTAATAAAAGCTGGGCTTCAGGCTGTGATTTTATTTTGAAATAATAAGAATTGCTTTATTCTTTTTACTTGAGTTACCATGGTAATTCTGTCGTGTAGCAGTGTTATATTGATTTAGAAAGTGGACAGTAATATTTCTTTTGTGTTATTCTGTTTCTAGGGGTTGATTTCTAATTTCCACTTGGAGATTACTTTTATAAATTTCTTAAGTCCTTCCACTTTTTTCTCTAGCAGTGTAATTTTCCTCTCACACATTGCTATTTTCTGAGCTTATTGGTTTGCTCTTATTTTAAATTAAACTTGCTGGTTTCAAATATTGAAATGACATCTTTGTCTGTGTCTGTACTTCGGTTTAGCAAAATATTACAGTCTGCTGTTTTATGCTTAATAATTTAAGGGAAGCTTTATGTCTGCCATCAGTGGTTGTTGGTAACTCATGACTAAACCAACATAGAGCTCAAACCTCTGACATTTTAATACCGTGTAATGGTGCTTCCACCCTGCACACTGTTTGGGTTTTTCTTTAATCTGCCTTGTGTGTGTGCTAAAGAGAATGCCAATTAAATTCTGAAGAGACCAGGAGGAGTTTTTGGGTGGAGCTGGCTCTGGGCCACTTTGAGAGAACCACTGGTTTTATATGTTGCACAGGTACCGTTCCTGGCTACCCGTCTTTCTTTTGCAATTAAGAAGCTTCAAGTTTTCTAGAAGCAAAATTTTGACTCGCAAAAGTGTTTGTACATACTGCTTGGCTGGCAAAAAAGTAACAAACTCCTTTAGCTCTGTACAGGAGTGTTATATATGATTTTTCCAACCTTATCCATTCTGATTCTGTGATACCTCAGCTATGGAGCACTGTTCTTAGATTGCCGCTGCCTTAAGAAATTATAGTCTAAACAGGATGTGACTGTTCCTTGTGGCATCTCTTCCATTTTTTTGTGAATGAAAAATAGTGCTTGTATTCTGAACCTGGGAGAAGAGGGGAAACGAACCTCAAGCACTGTCTTCAGAAGTGGTATTTTAGGTCCCAAAACCAAAGCCATGAATTCTGCTTTCAAACAGAAGTCATTCAGCTGACCTTTTAGTACAGAGGTACTTTGTGAGCACTAAGTACAGATTTCCTGATTGTATGAAAACACTACTGAAAGGTTTTGCCATGCAAATAACTGATGGGAGGGGGACTGAAGTCTTGTGCTGTCACCCATTGGCTTCATTCCTGTGTGAAGCTCACAACAGTAAGAAGAAGAGTCCAGGAGCCCAGGTGATCTCTCCTGGGATCATCAGACCATCTGCAAGCAGGAATTATCTTCAGCTGGAACTGGCAGAAGAGAAGGAAAAGGATGGCTTGGACAGGTGATGGTTGACCTCAGAGGGACTGAGGTGTGAAGTAGTTGGCAAAAGGCAAATGCAATCCTGGAATGAATTGCCCAAGAAACTGCTAATAATGATCACTGTTAATAATGCTGGAGAGGGGCACTACAGACCTTGTCTACCATGGGTAAATTGTGGATCCCTCATGATAAGGGACAGTAAATCCTTGTGGAAGGAGGGGCAGAGAGGATGCTCGTGAAGAGCAATCTGTGCTTCAGCTTGTCTACCTTTGCAAAATGAAGGCTGACTGGTCTGCCCTATATAAGGGCACTGAGAGGGGAAGCACCAGGGAGGAAGGAAAATGGACTTTTTCCCTCAAAACATTAGAACGAGTAGTTGGAAATGGCTAAGAATGTTTCTAGGCTAGCAACTCGAAAGCTTCTGGGCTTCAAAAGAGTTGGTCTCTAGATCAGCCTTCCTCAGAGGATAGTAGAGGCATGAAACTAACGTGCTTGGTTTAAAGAAGGAGAGGTATGATAGCTGCAGGAGGTGGGACTCACTACTTCTCAGTCGTCAGTCCATGTTGAGGCATTTATGTCACACTCTGTGAAGCTCTGTCAGTGTTTCCATATAAAACCCATATTTTCATGAACATTCATTTATGGTGAAAGTCTGCACATAAGATCCTGCCTGAGGTTACCTTTTTCTTTCCTATTAAAATTTTATAAACCCATCACTTGGCTGAGAATTTTAGTTTTCTGTGAAAGTAAAATAGAAAGGGGGCCCTGATGGGGAAACATGGAGGGTATAGTGTAATTTTCTTCCTCAATGCTCCCTTTAAAAAAAAAAAAAGGCATAAGCTGCAATCTTAAAGGTGAACTCCTTGATGGGAATGGCAAAAGCCATGTCTGCAGGTTCTGAACTTTTCAATGATGTGATTTGGTTTGATCTGAGTGTGAAAATGCATAAGCAGCTGCTGTTCCCAGAAGTCTCCCCTAGCTTTTCTGCGTGCAGGTGTTGCCTGTGCTGTTTGGCTTGAGAGCAGTGATCCACAAACTCTAAAACCTTCAAACAGGTCCTGACCTGTGAGGCTGTAATGGGCCTTGGAGCCTTTATGGCCCTTTGGGTGATGTCTGTTACACATTAGTCTGTAATAGCTCCAGAATAAATAACTTCTTTTTCTTAAGTCAGTAATTATATCTCTCCACAATGGAGTACAATGGCTCTGCATGCTAAAATGCAGTTTTAAAGTAATGCAACAAGAGACTGTTTAATGTCTCTGACAGTCTCAGTGCTGAGCACATGTCCTCTGCTTTCTTTCTCCATTATGTTCTTCCCCATTCCTTACTTATATTGCAGCAAATCCATCTACCAGGAGCTGACATCTTGCCCCAAATTCTCTGTGATGCGGCAAACAAATACCTGATGCTATGGGTCTCCTCAATATAATGCTTTGGTCTTTCCCCATCACACTTGCTTTTAAGGAAGAGCTTCAGCTGATAATTTGCAATCTTCTTAGTAGGGCTTTGTGCTCAAGAGAGCAATCTTGCCCTGGTAGGAGAAAGGACTAGATGATTTAATAGACTTTTTTTATATTCATTTTGCTCTCTATCTGGTCTTTTCATGGGATACAGTGCTGCCTGCATCCTAAGTTGGGATTTGGGTTTGCTACCCCCTACCTAAAATATATTTTCTTTCCCTATGGTTCATTCAATTATAACTCTAGGGTATATCTTCTGGGACTGAGTAATTGGCTAGGTCAGAAGTAATCTTTATTTTCACTAGAGAGATGTTTACAAACTGATGCTGTAGTATCTCTTTAAAACCCACTGAGAATCTGATTAAAGGCCTGAGGATCTTCTGCAAAGATTGCCTGCTCCCAGTTGACTTGAAAGGGTCAGCATGCTGTCACAGTTTCGACGACTAAGAATTAACTTAAGGCTGATTCAAATGCTACTCTCTGTGTACAGCATTGATTGCACTGCTTTCAGATGGCAAGAGGTAACTTTATACTGCAGCATGTGTGAACTCCATTTAGTTAAATGAAGCTGAATGAATACGGTTGGTTGTGGCACAGGAGCTCAAAGGTGAAGGCGTTCTTCCCCTTCTGCCCTGAATTAAATACTTTGGGGAGAGTAGGAGAGAAACATAATTCTTGTGGTAACAAACTCGGGATACTGACTGCTGCAGCTGTTCTTCACCAAGTGCAGCTCCTAAGTATCACATAATCTTTTCTTCTCTTCCCCTGTGCATGGTCCACCCTGTAGGCTTGACCATAATGAGGTGGGATTGTTTGAGTGGAAACAACAGAGGGCTCTTTGAATGGGAAAATAAATCTCAGACCCAGTAAAATGAGTTTGGTGCAGCATTATCACTGCTTCTTTTTCAGCAATTGAAGATTTTCAACCTGGTTTCATGTGAGCATCAATGTTCAAAGTCATTGTGCATTAATGGGGGAATGACATTAATGGTGTTGACTTGCACAAAGCTGTGAGGTTTGTGGTGTCACACTTCCAGCTGCTAACCTTGGAGTAGCTTTTAAAAAGGCCCTGCTGAATGCAACCACCTGACACAATGATGGGCTCTGTGGGAAGCAATGCCAGGCTGCAAAACAGTGTATTCTGTACCATCAGTGTCTGGACCAAAGCAGGCAGTGCTGCTGCTCCTGCTGAGCTGAACCCGTCATGTGGAAGTTCTGAGTACCTTATGGAAAGAAAATGGGCTGAGCTGTGGTGTGTTCTTGAGGATCTGCTTCTGCTTGTCAGCCTCATCCACAAGCCAGTAGTTTTTTAGCTGATGAAGCATCCCAGGGACATGCTCCACCATCATTAAACCTTCAGCCAGGATGCAGGGGCCAGCTAGTGTAAGTCAGTGAGCATCTTCCCGAAGGCAAGGATTCCTGATTTCCTGCCTCCTATAATGTCTGGTACACTGAAGACCTCTCTGGTGACAGTCACAGCACTGAGGCCCTTGTTGGGATTTGATAGGGGCATCACCGCTGTTCCCAGACGAACAACCTCAAGGGTTTGGTGTATCTGTGTTACAGAGATCAGTTTCTAGAAGATTCTTCTAGGTCGTCTTGGATTTAGTGCAGTGTAGCTGTAAGGCAAGATCTTATGTTAACCAAAAACCTCGGTGTAGTTCTTTGCTGCTTTTTTTTTTCCCTCTCCTTTTTTTGGTTTCACAACTGTTACAACAAATCCAGGAGGAAGACATGCTGGAAATGCTGACAGGCTTTGAGTTAGAGCAAGCAGAGAGGCCATGCTGCAGTAATGTACTGCTCAGCTTTAATTGCCCCCAGCACAATTTCTGTGTTCCCTGTGGGCACTTGGCCATGCTTGCATCCAGAGTTGCAATTTGCCAGTGGTCACTCTCCGAAGAAAAATATGTGCTGTCAGGATCCTAAATGAGTTGATGGTGATAGCAACTGCACCAGCCAAGGCAGTGGAAAAGAGAATGATCTTGATGTCTCCTGTAGATGACCAGTCATGAAGTCGAACTTTTTATATCTGCAAGAGTTGAAAAATGACAACAGAGACTGGCAGTCTCGTCCTCACTCCACCTCTGCTCCCAGACTAGAGGAGCTGCTGCCTTGTGGTCACTGTAGTTTAGTTCTGGCATGTTTCACTGTACACAACTGAATCAATTTTCTGTACAGTAAACAAAGCTCTGATTGCCTCTTGGGACAAATATTTTGACCATTTTTTGCCATTATAAACTTTTTACTGAGTTAAACAGTGCATTGAACTAAGGAGCTGTGGACATGTTGCAGTAGCCCCCATGCTACACTTAATGGATACTCAGTGTTTGCTTCTGCTTCTTTTCATCCTGTCTTCTTTCTGCTTGGGATGGTTGGCTCCTTCCTCATCACTGCACAAGCTCCAAGTGTTTTAGTCTCTAATGATGACTTGTTTCTCATCCCCCCTCCCATCCCAAAGAGAGAGATAAAAATTTGAGCTCAACAAACCCCTTGTCAAATCCTGATTTGTTTTTAGGGTACTTAATGTGTGCTGTTCTCATTTATCTTGTGAGCTTGCAACACTGACTCTCCAAAGAATGCTCCTTTGTGATGTTTAATCAAAGAAAGCAAATATTTCTTGGTCTTGGCTCAAGTTTCTATTAAATCTACAGAAGAAGTCAGTTGTGAAGATTATTACGCTGGTCTCTGCTACAAGAGAGAGTCATGTGAGTTGTTACAGTACCAACTGTGAACAGTGTGACAAGTCTCATTCTGTTTCAATTAAATGAATACTCTTCAAATGGTATTAACCTAGTTAAAATTTTGCTTATCAAAGCAAGATCTGTAAAGCATGCCAGGTAAGTGCCTATTACTGTTTGAAGTTGTATGAGAATGCAGGAGGAGGAGTTGATTTTGAACTTTCCTCACGCTGCATATCATGATCAAGTGCTTGAGGCAACTTTAACATCTGAATGATTTCGTCATTAAAGGAGTAGTGTTGATAGCAGGGCTGTGTTTACTCAACATTTCCCTGCCAGCTCTCAGAGCACTCCTTCCATTTAAGTGTTTACCCTTGAGTTTAACAGAGATGCCTACCAAGTGCAGGAAAGGTCTTACACATCTTGTGGATGCCAAATGGCAGTATTTTCATGAAATAAATGCTGAAAATGCTTTTTATGTCCTGGAAGAAATCACTAAGACATCATGTAGGAAGAAAAACTCAACAGGACTTAACCCTGCTTGTGTTTGTATTTGTTTAGTACTATGCTATGTAAGGCAGTGTATGCATACAGAACAGCAAGAAAAAATCTCTAAGTTAGATTGTTTAAGCATCAAGAAAAAGGTTGAGAAGTGCAATGAAATAAAGTAACTTTTGCAAAATAGCAGTATTTTGATAACCTGTAGTGGGATGAATTCTGGTCTCCAGATTTCAGACCTGAGTGCTACATGCTGAATTGCAAAAAAACCATGTAAGTTCATGTGATTCTTGCTTCAGTACCAGACCCAAGGGCAGATCATCATGGGGTGCTGGCTGTCAGTCTGTTTCCAGTTTACTTGGCGAGTAAGATTTTGTGTTCTACTGTGTCAAATGCTAATTTGGCTAAGGCTTTCTGTATCGCTTATGCAATTTAATATGTCGTCCTCACCTTCCCCCTTGCTTGATTTACTCTGCAATATAATGTGTATTATGGCAAAGTGTTTTTCCTCTAAAATAGAGAAAAACAATTTGGGAACAATGCACAGACCAAATAAGGCAGGTGGCAATGTTTTAACAATATTAGCAGAGATATATGCAATAAACCACAAGTATCTTTGGAAATGTGAAAGTAAACTGGATCTCTGTGTATGGAAGGAAGCAAGTAGTCATTGAGTAGTGGAAGAGAAGGAGGAGAAGGGCATACAGGAGTTGAAAGCAGGACATACTAAGGTTTTTGTGAATTTCTGGTATTAGTGACCCTAACTCAGAAAATCTGATACAGAGGTAAACAGAAGTTGTGTGGAACCTGCCATTTTTAAAACATATGCAGGAAAATATTTCTAACTACTTAAGAGTTTGTCAACATTTGGTCTTTGTTTTATATGATCAACTAATCTCCTGAGTTTTGTGTGGGTTTAGCTGGGTTTGCATAGGGTGCCTCATAGGAACGAAATCTGAAGAGAGATATGAAAGGTGGTGACTGTAGCATTGCTCCTTTGTGCCACAGTCCCATGCAGAAGGCTCAAAAGGATGGTGGTTTCATGTCCAGCTCTGCTGTGGGGTTGTGAAGTGCTTGTAAGCACTCACTGCCTTCTGGTGATGCCTGCTGGCACAGAGCTGGGAGGCAGGAGCCCCTGCTTCAAGCTGGAGGCAGCTAAAGACACCCCATGGGCAGCCCCCAGCCATTGCCAGGGTGTCCTGTACCCTGTCCAGCTCGACCTCACCTGAGGGGCTTGGCATGGAGGCTGTGTCTTGCTCCTGCCTGACAGTGTGTGGCTGAAAGGCATGGCATGGTGTGTGGAATGAAGAGAGGGAGAGCAGAGACTTTTCCAGGTGCTGTGACAGAGCCTGCTCCTGTTTGTCCTTGTGCCAGCTGTGGTGCAAACCCACCGGTTGTGCATCACCTGGGGCTGCAGCCATTTGCCTTCTGCATCTGAGGAGCACATCCTGCCTTATGACTCCATCTTCACAGCCTTTTTCAGACACCTCTGTGGCTCTGTACTCATCCTGCCTCTTCAAAAGATAGAAATCTTCATTTCTCCCTCCATTTTTGAAGAACTAAGATTCTTGAGTCCTTGAATCATTTGACTTGCCCTCTGCTATGCAGCCTTTGCAGCATCCCTTTTATATAATCACCGCTGCTCACAGTATTCTGTAATACAGCCCCAGTCCTCTCTCTAATAGACTGCTATGATGTCCATGACTTACATCCCTGAATTTTCATTACTGCTACAAAGACTTTTATGCACTTTAAAAGGGAACAGATGGATTCTTCCCTATTTTGGAAGAGATCATTCGTGCCTGTCCACCTTCTCAAGTTCACCTATTTTCATTACTTTAACTTAAAATGATTTGTGGAGCCTTCTGAGCTCTCAAAATTAAACTGGAGCCTGAATAAGATTTGAACCTAGATTTTCCTCATCTAACCTAAAGTAGATGATAGCTTCAAGGGAGGACCTAGAGAATAGTTCATTTTGGTTATAGTTCAAAACAGTAGCCAGTCTGTTCTTTCCCACTGTGCTCTTTCAGAGTTGTTCCAAGGAACCTCACAAAGAGGCCTTCTGAGATTGAAGTGGGAACAAAGTGCTAATTGTTAAATTATCTTTTGTCCCCCCAAAACCTAAGGGAAGTCATCTGAAAGATGTAAGTTGCATACAGAGTATTTCTGTCTCCATCCAGTGTTAAGTAGTCTGTTTTAGAAAACCTTTGTTTTGTTCTTTGCAGTTCTCAAGAGGCTTTTGCACTCAAACAATATGGACTCACGCAGGTGGCATTTTTGGCAAATGACCTCTTCTCAACACCAGAATGTTCAGAAGTTGGCCTTTCTTATCTTTTTCAGAACTATTAAAATAGGAGGTGAAGGGTAAATGTACTGCTAATAGGGTGAAGATGCACTAAGACCAGAAAAAAATCAGAATATCGGTTTCCAAAGAATTGAATTACTGGTGAAGAGCTTGGTCTGATAGCTGGGTATAGGAACTGGCAGCACTTCTCTCTAGAAACAAATGACGCAAACTTACAAGAGTGGGTCTTCTGCTGTGGCAGAGGTTAATTATACGAGTGGTTCTGCAACTTGCAGCTTTTTCTTGTGTGCTCTGCTCATATTCGCCTTTCTGACGTGAACCGCAGTAATGTGCACAATTCATGTGTCTCTGTCTGATTTTGGTTAATTGTAGTAGTAATTACTAATTTCCAACCCTTGACCTGCTTTTTTAATCGCATTTTTTAAACGATCTTTTTGTGCCATTTTAGAATTTGGTGTTTGGTTTTTAATTTAGATAAATTATGCTAAAATGTTCTTGAGAGAGCTGCACACTAAGGTCAAAAGCTTTATCTGCACCGTGCCCATTTTCTCTAACCTATTTTAATAATCGTAGCTGCTTTCTTTAATGGGTAGCTTTTGTCTGAACTATGCTAAATCTGTCCTGTTTAGACCAGAGTGCTGATGTAGCAGTAAAACAAAGTGCTGTGGAGTGGCCCTGAGGCATCAGGATCGCCACATGGGTTGGGGAGGTTCTAGGGCTGGGTTTCCCTCTTCTTCCCTCCTTCTCTCCCTCCCAGCCCATCTTGCAGCACATCCAGCCCCACAGCTCCCCTAACCTGCCTCAGCCAGTGGTGGGTATGCACATCACCAGCCTTACTTGAAAGCCTTTTCCTCCCCTTTTCCCTGTAAGTAAGAGGCAAATGCCCTCTGCTGCTGGTGGTGTCCAGGGTCCCTTGCTGTGCCTGAGTTGTGGGAGAGCTGGAATCACCAGTAACATCCACCTGCCCACTGGACAGACTGATTGGAGGGGTGGCCCTTCATCCCACAGACGAACAATGGTCAGGCACCATCATGAACAGCAAGGGTTGGTTGTCAGCCATCTCGTGGGAAAGGACTCAATGTTTTTAGAAAGGATACATCTTTATCCCTCTGCTCTCCCCAGACATAGAAAAGGGTATGTGTGTTTGCAGGTAGAGACACAGGTTGCATTGGCTATTTGCTAGGTTTCATGCAGACTTGTTTTCCCACCTTTCTCTTATCTCCTCCTTATGCTTTCAATAGGGAGAGTTTAACAGAGTGCAACGCTTTCAAACTTGGAAACAAGTATTAAAGAGCAATTAGCTGGCTGTCCTCCCTGGATAAAACAGAGAAACCTTGCCAAAGATCTTCTTGTCTTTAAACATTTGTACAAATCTCTTGTCAAATATAGAAGTAATTGCCTTTTTCCCCCTTCCTTTTTCCTCTCTCCTCAACCATTTTCAGTCCTGCATCTGGTTTAATATAATGGGTGTTTGCATGAACGGCTTAGTTAGCCAGGGTGGTAATAAAACACTTTAAATTTATCGTGACATTTGGATTTAATTAAAAAGTACACACTTAGAAAAGTAAAACATAATGTGTAGAAGGAGTCAGGAAGGTTTTTCTCCTTTTCTTCCAAAAAGCTAATTAGAGTTGTATTTTAAATTGTTTATGTGCTGCTAATCATTGTAATAAATCATTTATACTGAGAAAGACACACTCTAATGTGCTTGTGTAACTGTTTATGCTCTCAAGTTTCTATCATGAACAAATTGATCTGGAAGTGAATTTATTAACCACTAGGGAAGAAATCATTAGTGCTTTCTCTAAATATTCCCCAGGTACACTTTTATTATAGTAGTTTACTGTTTTAACTAAAAGTAACGCTACAGGACCTTGGTTTAATTATGATGCAAATTGACTTTCCATCATTTAAAAGGAGGGAAAACTGCCTTTTTGCTGCTAATATATATCTACGTTGTGTCTGCCAGAGCACCTTACAGCTTCCAAAGGCTTTTTGCTGACAAAAAAGTTGCAAACTCATGTTTTCAGAGAAAGTAGTTGTGGGAACTTTATGGAAGTTTTAAAATACTCCAGTGAAAAGTTTAATCTCTTTAATCTGCCTGGCCTTTGATAAAGAGTCTTAGGACAAGGTAAGCATAGTCTGTCATGTTAAATTGTTTGCATCTGGCAAACACTCTTAAGCTTACAAAGCAACTTGATGCTTTCAGAGTGCTGGAGATCACTTGAAATCTCTTGGAAATAAACAGCATTGCTGGTTCTGCTGATGATACCGATGCAGAGATTTTAATATGTAAAATAAGTAGCAGAACTGCAATTATAATCTGATATTTTCTGGTTCATGGTGAAATTCTTCATCCAAATTGGGGAGCCGCTGGCATCCCAGCTCTTCCTGAGGGTTTTTAAGGTGCGCTTGTCCTGCAAGTCTGGAGGTGGTTGCAGAGCCCAATATGAGGGCACAGGGAGCTGTGGTCCATGGGGGTTTGCAGCTCACTGGCTGGGGCTGAGGGACAGTTTCTGTATTTGAAGGTGTTGCTGAATTACTTTTCAACACTTGTACTTCCCTCATGGCAATAAATTGCATTTCCCACCCCACCCAAGAAACCAAATCTGGGCATTGAAAGCTCCACTGAAGGCTAGTAGGTTTTGTGGATGCTTTTTAAATGTAGCTGCTGTTGTTTGAGTACTGAATTATTTATTTACAGGTCTAGCATCAGGCCACTGGGTGGGAATACCCAGTGTAACTTGATGGGAAGGTGTCATTTTCTATGGTATAGTCTTAAAAGCAACAACAACAAAAACCAAACCATAAAAAAATATCAAAAAATACCCATAAAAAGCCCACCCAACAACCAACCCACAAAACTAACCATTGTTCCAATTTTCAGTAAGCAGACAGTCTACAATTCTTTCCAGCAGAGAAAGGAGAGTCTGTATGAGTACAAATGTTCTTTTTAACACACCTTTTATTTTGAGGTGACTAAAAAGGAGAGCAAGGAGGATGCATGTAGAGTCCACAAGAGGCAGCTACAGAAGGCAGTGGCACCAGCGAGGAGCAGAGGCAGGATTGACCTGGAACCAGATGCAGGAACTGCTTACACATTCATGCAGGAGCTTTCCAAAACCACTTGGTGTGGAAGCTGCAAACCACTGCTTAACTGCCTTAGGGATTTCAGCTTGTTTCACCTGCAAAACCTTACTCGGGTTGAGTGTGTGCTCCCACCCTTCCCATTTAAAGGTTCAGTCGGGCTGTGTGTGAGCTGTCTCCACGTGGGTGGAGGTATGTTGACTGCTTAACCATTCATGTCCTTGGCTTAAAGTGAAGGATTTGATGGCTGATGTGTGTGTGCATGTATGTGACAAAGACGACCTGTTGCCTCAGGGAGTTAGGAACTGGAATACCTTTGAGCCTTAAGTATCTGCACTTTTATTTTTACTGTTTTTCTTTTAAGTATGTCCCTTACCTTCTCAGGGTTGAGTCAATGTTATCTTCTCTTTAGCCTTTAGGGAGGTTCAGAAATGACAAATTGTTTACCAGTCCTGGCCATATAGGTGCTGTGCCACCAGCAACCTGTGGGTGTGTGTGGGAAGAATTTATTGGTGATTAAATTAAAAAATGGCATTGAAGTGGCTTTCCCTTTCTAGATTTTTCTCCCAAGCAAATAGTTTTTTCTCACAAGATGAAGATGTTAATCCTCTGTCTACTTTTAGACAATATTTCAGATATTTAAAATCTGGTAACATTATATACATTTCTCTCTCAAAAGTGTGAATTTTTTTGAGAGTTCTAGCTATTAATTTTTTCCAGAAACCTACTATACAGTGTTCTGCCACATTAGGTTTCTCTAATAATCCATGGGAGGATGTGATCAAGATCTATTACTGCCTCTCGATGTGGTCGTCACCTAATTTTGTGAGGAGCAGTAGTGGCATTTCACTTTGCTGTTTGCAGGTGTTTAAATCTGTATTTGAAAGCCTTGCTGTACTAACCAGGCTTCAGAACTGTAAGGACTCAAAGGATGTCGTGTGTCTTCTGGAAAACGAGGATTGGGGGTTTTTTTGTCGCCTTTAGATCCTTTTATGGCCATTTTCAGAGTAAAATAAGAGGCCTTCAGTCATTTTGTATTCTGCTGAATCTGACGCTTAGAAATGTAAACGTGTCTATCAGAATGCCATTAATTGAGAATAATAAATGTCCCTTGATATGCAAAGTCTTTATATAGAGGTGACTCCTGCTGCGATTCCTGAAGGCATTTTTCCTTCAAAGCACAAATATATCAGCACTTAAAACAGCATTTGATATCCTCTTGCCTTTTCTGTTGCCTGAGACTCTGTGTTGCTGTGGCTTCTTTTTCTTCTCTCAACACTTTACAAGGTAGACTGTATCCAAATGCAAACCTTGTCTGCTGGAGTGTCCATGAATTAATGGAACTCAAAAATTGTCAATGGCACTTTTATAGGCAGTCTCAGAATTCATAACTGGCTTGTCCTTTGACGAACAGAGGGAGAGGGAAAGAAACCAATGCAGCCACATAATAAATGTAGTTAGTGGAACAACGCTGGTGTGGGTTTACCTCAGTGGAGCCAATGAAGACAAGTTGTTCTCTGCCACCATTTGCTGTGCAAGCACAGCTTTTTTGGGCAGGCGGCTCATGCAGCTTTGGACCTGTGTAAAACCAACTTGAGTGATAAAATGTATCTGCAAGCTACTTAAATATGTAGCCTTGGAGAACCAGGTCTGTAGGTCTTGAAGCAGAGCTCTATTGTAATTCCAAACTTCTTGGCACATGGTGGCCTGATAAGATTTAATACTTCCAGTTTGAGCTTCATTTTGTCTCCTTTCTTGTTAAAAATGCCTTGCAGCTGGGCATGAAATTACCCAGGTTGACCCTTCTATTTGTAAGACTTTTAAGATGTTGGCATCCCAAAACAAGGGGACAGTGGCTCTTGCATGATGTGGCAGAAGATTCTTATGGATGTATCTGGATTGAGGAAGTCCTGACAGAAATTGCCACTTTACAGTTTAGGATGAAACTGAGGTAAACCCTGTTCGTGGTGACTAAAAGTGAGTAATAATTTTAATATATTGAGGCTGTGTAAGAGGTGAGGACACAGGTTTGCTCCAGTTTTGTCATGTAGAATGACAGGAAGTGGTCCCTTGGTTTAACTTCACTACCCTAAGAAGAGGGTAATGGGCAGATACCTGTGCTGATTCAGACCTTAACAGGGTGATGTATAGTGCTGCAGTGTATTGGCTGAAGGAAAGCCACCAAATGGAGCTGTGGTGAAGCCATCCATGAACTGCATATCAAAGACTGATCATTCTCTGGCGTTTATAATGCAGAGCATCTATCTTAAATGCTAACTTCCAAAATATTTGTCTGTGTGTTGGTGATATGATGGTAACTGTGGAATGCAGCTTTACCATTTTTAATGCTCCATAACAAAAGCATGAATTCAGGGGTATATTAAATTGACAATACATTAACATAAAAGTACACCTTTTTCCTGCTAAAATAGGCATTCCTCCCACCACAACTGAACAGCAGAGAAGATATTGTCAGTGGAGCTTTGCATATTGTACTGCAAGTGTATTTTGACACTAGAAACTGAAGAAATGGGAAACTAGATATGTCTGGGGAATAACTACTAATCTAAGTGTCAGGTTTGATACTGGCAGACTCTGTGGAACCAGTAGCTCAAATCTCTAGAGAGCTGGCGGAGCCCTTGACCTTCGTAGCAGCAGATGAACTGTTGTTATTGCTGAGGGTTGATCTCAGAGAGAAGGATGGGCAAATCTTAAGCATGGAAGTGGTGCCTGTTTTGCACAGATAGAGGGTGTCTTAGAACACTAATACATATGAAGGGTTTCCCCTGATTTTTTTGGCTGTTTAAACAGTGCTGCCTGTTGGCTTCACCTCTCTCTGGAGATGGACACATTTCACCCCCCAGTTCTGTGGTTGTAGTATGGGGAACCTCTAGACAAAAGATGTGCAATGTCAACACTGGAAGCATATTTTAAAAAATCAAATTTTCTGGTGGCTCGGGCTGTAGGAATAATTTGTTGTGGAGCTCATTAAAATAAAAGTAAATATTTTGGAGCAACCTGATTCATATCATTGCTGATATCATATAACAGTGACAAGCTTTTGCTTCTGAGAGGTCAGTGTCAGTTGTGAAATCAGCTGTAGTCCTTTGATAGCAAAATACATGTCCATCATGCAAAGTTTGCCAGCAGTCCTATTACCAGACTAGAGAGAGCCTAGCAAGTCCTGTTCAGCACCATCTTAGTGGCAGTACTTATGGAGAGAGGCTGAAGGAAGTGGAAGATAGAGGGGAAAACAACTGGGAGATGTCACCACTGGGGGTTTCAGAGGTGACTGAGCCAAACACTTCTCAGGGGGGAGCAGGGGCTCTCGCCTGGGAGAGGAATTCATGCCAGGTACTTTCAGGGGAAAATGCCCCTGACCCAGGCAGCTGTCAGGAGGGGCAGACAGAGGCATAGTGGGACAGGTGGTGGAGCATACAGTAAGGAGGAACTACCTGTCTGCTGCCTGGGCTGTGTCAGCTTTCAAGCTTTCAGTGTGGATCTGCCACTCCTCTGGTGTTGCCTGATGGACCTGTTCGGGACTAGGGCTGGATTTCAGCTGTGGTGGGTTTGGGAATGAAATGAAAATAAGGCTGAACCTGCATAAAAAGTGAGAAGTCTCTGGAGAAGTCTTCTGCTGTTTAATTCTCTGAAAGCAGAGTGACAATTGCACACCCAGCAGTTGCTGTGAAATTGCTACTACAGATAACCAAAAATGAGATAGACTTTTTTACTTGAACTTTAGTGTGCCTGAAATGAAGATATCTATTCTTTTTCACTCAATTCCTGTTTGTAAGCAGTTCAGTTAAGGATCCAAATGGATCTTGAGCTTTGGAAATCCTTATTCACACACTTCCATTAGGCATTAGATCTGAGCAGATGTTGTTTTTTCTTATCTGACTTTTGGTTCCCTGTGAATTGGGAATAAGTACACTAGTGGTCTATAAAGATGAAGCAAAATAAATTAAGATTTGTATATGCACATTATCACTTCAAATACTGTTGGTACTTGAAAAAAAAAAACCAGACCTCCTAGCATTTGAAGTAACAAATTACTCATCTCGCGCTTTGCTGTGGCAGATCATGCCTTGCTTTAAAGTAACATTCTTTTTTCCTGCACTTAGATAATTTAGACACTCTTTCTGAAAAGAAGTACCAAGTGGAGTGCAGTAGAGTTGAGGTAGATTGGAGAAAAGGATTACATTTTGCATGTGGAAGCAATGAATGTAGGCTGCAGATAAACGACACGGGTTTAGAGCAATCATTGCTGCTACAGCTTGATTATTTTTCTCAGGGACAGGTGCTGGCTTTCTTCTTTGAAGAACTACAGTACTTGTGTCTGCACCATATATTCCATGATGTTTGTGTTGGCTTCTGTTCCTCCACTTCCTATCTGCCTCCCTCTCTCACCCAAAAGTAGGATGCTGCAATCATGGAACTTCTGAGTCTTCGACAGTGGCAACAAGCCACTGCAACAGGTTAGGACAAGGGCACCTGTGGCCTATCCAAATACCCATATAATGTAATTCATGCATATAAAAGTATCTGCTCCAGAGCTTTGAAAATGAGGGTTGCAGAGAGGCCAATGTGGCTTTGGGAGCAGTCAGAGCTAGAAATAATGTAGGGTTGTTCAGGAGCTCTTTAGGTTAATAAGCAAATGTTTGTAGCTGTTTCCTCACCAAGAGGTGTGCTGAGAGCCAGCTGGGATTGCTCACTTGACCTGTGCAGTAGAGGAGGTGAGGGCATAGCAGGGCTGGATATGTGTGCTGGAGAACAGAAACTTGGGTCTTGTGTCCCAGTGAGATGTTCAGCCACGTTTCTCCAGTCCTGCATTCACTTTATGAAAAGGCCAGGAAGGGAAAGAAGGAATATAATACAATTTGGAAGTAATAAGGTGGACTTTACAGCAGCCCTGCCCTTAATGACTTTTATTTTCACAAGCCTGGTTTATAGATATTTATGATCTGTGAACTTTTTCTTAAAATATCAAAATATTTGTAGGGTTTTTTTATTTTCAGAGGGAATAAATTATCTGGTGTCATTTGACACTGGTGGATATGTTTCTTTGATAAAGAGCAAATTTACTTTAGATTCAGTTTCTTGAACTTATAGCAAATTGTATAGGATTGTAACACTGGGAATTAATCTAAATAGCCAGTGTGAGGTGGAAACACTCCCTATGCTTTAATTGGCATGGCCTGGTGAAAGCCAGCTCCTGTGCTGCCTCCCTCACTAACTGCCCGCCTTGTGGCAGATTGACATAATTCCCCCATCCCTGGGGAACCATAATAGAGCACTCCCTGAAGTGCTCAAAATCCTGAAGGGAAATTGTAATCTCTTCCTTTCTCTTTTCTTTTTTTTTTTTTTTAATGGGGTTTCTGGAGTGCTTCTGTTCATCCAAAGGACTGTGGCTGTTAAATAGAGGGGATTTTGAAGGTTTTTGTAATTGCCACACTTCCTCCGTTTCCCTCCTATTAAGTGGCTTTGGACAGTTGCAGAACTTTGATTTCAAATTTGTCTAATCTCTTGAGATATCTGGGGAGGAAAAACTATTGTAATTGAAAATGGCTCTGATTTTTTTTCCTTTCTTCCATTTTAATAGATATGTTTAGCCTACTTTAAAAGCTTTCTGGAGAACCTTTTCTAAATGGCTAATTTAAGCTTGTCAGGTTTTAATTATAATCTCTCTATACACAAGTTAAGATGCTTAATGCTAGTGAAAAGTTCTGAATACAAAGCAAACCTGTGTCAAGTTGCAGAGCGCTCTTACCCATCTTAATTGCTTCTGGTCTGAACTTTAACCTTAACTCTCCCATCTGTCTTAGACATTCTCTTGTCTCATCACAACCACTTTCTTTTCTGTAGAGTGCTGAGGATCTGCCTTAATTCGGCAGGAGTTTTAGTCTGGAGGAAAAACTGTGGATGTTCAGCTCTTTTATCCCACTGCAGCATGATGTATGTTCCTGGAGTGGAGCGCTGCTGCCTTGGAGAGCCCGGGGTGTGCCCTTAACCCTGGTAGAATGGAACAGCTTGTGGGAGATGGGGTACCTCAGCTAGAGAAGTGCCCCCTGGATCCCATATATCATGACAACTTCTGGTCTCAGTTAAAGTCTCTTCCCACAGCATTGATATGGCTTACATTTTGTTCACAGTTTTACAGATGTATACTTAGGCAGTTTATTGCTTTTTAGGACTGTTGCCTGCCTCATTTTCTAGCTCTGACCCAGCCTTTCCGGCAAAGGTTAGTTTCATCTTTTTCTTAGATAAGAATGAATTTCATTCAAGCTTAGAAAATTAGCCTTGAAAGTACTCAGTCAGTGCAGATTCCTTCTGGAGAGTGCATTTAAAAGTTTGAATCCAAAATTGATTTAGAAGTGCTCTAATCTAAAATAACCCTGATGTTAGCATTGTTGTCTGCAACTCCTGCTAGCCCTGGCGTTCCGGTTCAGTGTGTTGGCACACAGTTCCCTGATGCTGTGAAATTGAGACTCATCTGGAGATACAGCCTTTTCTAAAAAGGATTGCAGGGCACTTAAGACTCCTTATTTCATTAGTTGAATGAAGGAGTTCTTTTCAGCAGTCAGGAATCTCATGATGAGGTGGATGAAAACTGAGCAAATCAAGCAGTAGACACTCCTGCGGAAATGGAGTGGAGGAAAACCTGCTCAGTAAGATTTTGGCCCGGAAGTGTAGCGTTTTTGGAGCTGAAGGTTAGTGGTTTAGAATTTCTTTCTAGTCTGAGGTTTCAGGTGATTCATTAATAGATACTTATCGGGGCCAGTTTTCAAGAGGTACATTTCAGGAGGCTTTCAGTTCTGCACACTAGGCTGGGTCGTATGATTACTATTTTTTTTCATTGTTTCTGACCAGGTGTAACTATCGGCATCTTCACGTATGTTGGTGAGAATTAAACGGAGCATAAATAACTGAATTGAAGAGCAGGCTTCCACTTTAAGGCTATTGGTTGCTGCATGAAGCAGCAGTAATGATCCAGAGGAGCAGGATGCATTGAGGAAAAGAGTGAAGTGTGAGTACCATCCAAAGTGCAGGCACAGGTCATAAATTCTTGTAGTGGTAGTGGTCTGAAATTCAAGGAATAGGATTAGAAGCTATAGTAGGTTAATGAACATGGCTCCCTTAGGATCAGCTTGAATTCAACTCAGTGGTCAATCGTAAGAGGAGAAACGTCTTGTGCAATTCCAGCTTCTCATCCATATTCTAAATACTGTGATGCTCCTGAATGCTTAATAGAGTAGAATATGCTCTGTTATGGTATACTTCATATGACTTCTAAGATGCCTTAATGCAAACTAAATGTCAGGCTAACCTGCCTCAGACCCTTAGTGCTCACTTTGTTCTGGAATATATGGTGAATTGCAGCAGAGTTTTCAAAGCCTTTCTTGGACATTTCAAAAAAACCCCAAGGAACAAAAGAAAAAGTCTTGCAATTTTACTTGTGCCTTTCCTGTTGTCCAGGGTAACAGTGCTCAAATCCTGCCTCTATACATCACCTCAAAGGAACTCATTATAGAACGAGTATACAACAGTTAATGCCAAGAAACCACTTTTCATTCTTATCAGCATATTTTCTTGTAAAGAAGGGTAGCGTTAATGGCCAGCTGTGGCTTGTGAACCCTGACTTAATCAGCTGTGAATAACAAAAATTAGTTTGAGGCATATAGTTACTAGCCAACTGCAGCTATAACAGATGTTTAAAGAACAGCATAGCACCGGGGTCTGCATACCTTTTCCTGAGACTGAAAGGGGAAATGGCCAAGAGCAGGACTTTCTCTGTCCTAATTACACTAGCAAAGTGATGTAGAGTAAAATCTGACAATGGAAGCAAACTGTGGCTAAGTAAGGCTGAAGTTAGACCTGAGTAAACAGAAGCAATGAAGTATTAAGCCTCTGCTTTCTCTGCCTTCTCTATCTTGGTGGCATGAGAAGAACAACAACTTTGGCTGATATTATTTGCAAAGTACAGCAAGCTCTTTCTGACAAACATCACCCTGCCCTTTATCTAGTGTTGAAATATTAGATGGCTTTCACCTGAGCTGTGGATTGAGAAGGGAACTGTATTCTCTGGGGTAAGTGCTGGGTGGGGAAGGATCTTTCCAGTTAGTAGTGGGCTATGCTTGGTATAAACATCTTGGGCCTTTGTTAAACTGCATGCAAGACCAGGATATCCAGGGACCTACTGTAGTCTGAGCATCTGCATTACAGAAGTCATAGGCTTTTGTCTGGTCCTTCTCAGACAGGAGCTGCACCCGAGTAAAAGTCATTCTGGTCCTCTTTTCTGGCTAGTGCTGGAAAGGGCAAGACAGTTCTGGCTCACCATGCCACTCAGACTCTTGTCTGCCTCCCAACCACCGCTAGGTGGGTAGAGGAGTTTGAAAAGGAGCAAGGCAAAACCTTTAGAAGCTGGTAGTAGGACTCCAAAATAATTTTAGGCCTCTGTAGCCCAACCAGGCGTTCCTGTGTTGACTGTGGGTGTGGATAAATCCAGCAAAGTTGCATTAGATGTGAACCATTTTTGACACCTCTTCTGAGACTTGTTCATGTACTGCTGAACAAGTCCACAAATTCAAAACAGCTCCACAAATTCCATGGCCTTTCAGAAGGTTTTATAGCATCACTCAAGACTTCAGGGCTTGCAAAAGGTTAGGGAACTATTTGCATCGACAGTGATAGAAATTCTGCTTCACAAATCAGTATTTATTTATTGGTTACTTACACAGTGCTCACTAATGCACAACTGAGACTGAGAATCTTCACCCAGAGAGACTTAACACAGGCACAACTGTGACCACCTCAGCCTCTCTCTTACACAACAGGAAAAACATACCATTTGGATATACTGAGTGGGAGAGAGATGGGATGCTCTCTTAACCTTGGTTTTTCTTTGCTACTTCATGAGACAAAATTCCAGTCTGCTTTATTTTTTAAGTCAGCAAACTGATTATATATTGTAAAAGATCAGTGTTTTCATGGGTGAGTA
Source organism: Calyptomena viridis (assembly GCA_013390005.1). Lineage (NCBI taxonomy): Eukaryota > Metazoa > Chordata > Aves > Passeriformes > Eurylaimidae > Calyptomena > Calyptomena viridis. The sequence goes on along the minus strand of WEIV01011220.1, from coordinate 143,223 downwards.
GTAATTACTGAGTAATGGCTTAAAACATTTCCTGAAGGAACATAAAGCTGTTTTTAAAAGTCAAGAGTACATTAAAAGGATTACCATGTAGATTTGATTTTTAGATAACACTAAAATGGATCACAAATGGACTTATGAAAAGGGATGCTATCTCTTTAATGGAGAGTGCATGGTCTGACAGCTCAGCATGCAAATAGTCCTGCAAAGGACTGTTGTGTTTTTTCCTTTCAACAAGAAGAGGAGGAAATAGCTCTCCTTGCCCTTCTTCTTTCAACTTTTAACAGCAGATGGGTTGGACTGGTTTTGCTAGGAAAGGGAGAAGAGGTTTGGGGGATAACTGCATCTTTCTGAGTCAATAGGAAGTGTTATTTCATGACTTTTAGAAGGTCAGTCAGCAGCAATAGTGTCTTGTACACAGATTGCTTTACATAGGTAGACTCTTTCTGCATTCTCTGTAGACAAATCTTGCCTCTTATGTGCAAATAAATTTTAGTCCGAGTGTATTTGTTATACTAATTCTATGCAGAGCATGAACATCAATGCTTGTCTTGGCAGTAAGTTCGGACAGGAGCAGGAGGGGCTCCTATTTTCATACTACCATAGCTTGCAATCACATAGCATTTGCTATTTCATAGTTGCCAGCACAACTTTCTGGTGATTGATGGTGTAAAATATGCTTTTGGCCTGAATAGGATTTCTTCTAGAAACGCTTAAAGGAGTATATTCATATTTCATTAAATACAGAGCACCAGGATTCCAAATTCTTCTGTGGTATTGCACAAATTATTATAGGCTCCAAAAGTCTTGAGAAATTTCTATAAGCCTGTGAAAGCTTTAGATTGGATAGTCATCATTGCCTGCATTAAGAGCTGTGACAGATTGCTTCATCAGTGTACACAGAGCAGAACATCAAATGGCCATTTGGCAGTGGGCACCGAAATTCTATTAAGGTTGCCGAAAGCTTAGGTTGACATTGTATATGTCTGCAAAGAGGCAGAAGAAAAGATGGTGATGATGATTGTGCAATGATATAGTTCTATTCTCCTTAAAATATTCACATATATAGCATGCCAAATCTATCAGGGTGATGTTAATGTTTCACTGCTAAACTCGAGCTCTGATGCATCTCACATCTTTGCTTTTCTCTTGGAACCTCAATACATTAAACAGTCCCTTTTAGCTGGAAGGTGAGAATTATGTAGTGTTACACACATGCCGGGAAATTATAGAGGAGTCTTTACTTTTCAAATACTCTTTGGGATATTTAACTTGATATAAGGTTTTTCTACTTGATTGTCTTGCCTTCTGGAAAAGGGGAGGGAAACAAACCTCTTCCTGTATTTAACTTTGGTACACAGCTTAATCTTAAAAGAGCTGAAAAGTGTGGGATAAATTCTTACCTTTGTGATCATTTGTCTCAGAGACCCTTCTTCCATTGTTTTGTTTTGACACCCAAACCCACTAAGTAGACAACTTTTGAGCTTAGTGTTTTTTCAGTGCAAATTTTCATAATGTTGAGGAATATGGGATGAATTTCAGGCTACTTATCCCTAATAATAATTTTCTCATCTGTGATATTCTTATACTGCTGAAAAGATGGTTTGAGGGTAGTCACTTTGCCATCAGACTTTTTTCTACTATAGACACTGAAGGAGGGAACCGGGCACCTAAAATCAGGAGCTTTGCCACTCTGTAGTATGCTAAATTGTGGCTAATTGAGAAAACTTGGTCAGAATGTTCTCGGATTAGGTTGCAAGTGGAAGAAATCTGCATGTCTCTTTACTGTTCCCAGGGCTTCAGACAGTAAAAATGGATTTTACTGAAACACTGGATGTGCTATAAGAATAAGGTTTGGACATATGCCAATTATGAAAAATTAAACCTCAAACAAGCATATTTTATGAGCACAGGGAAAATGTTGCTTACTGCAATGATTTATAGAAACTGTTTTGCAGCAACAATTATTATGGTCTGTGTTTGGTCCTGCTGCCACGTGTTCTTTTATAGCTACAGGTTGTCCTCTGGGAAGAGCAGCTTTGTAATAGTCTAAAAGCAGATACTGGAAGACTTGAAACTTGTGGTGAAAATTAAAATCCTGATTCTAACTCTAAACCTCATGTCCTGAATCAGGGCCTACATTGGTACAGATTAAAATTATGTGAATTATTATTTTGGGATTATTGTTTTGGATATGCTCTATCTGAGCAAATCCTTGAAAATGAGGGTCTCTGCATGTGAGATTGAAGGGCGGGTTAAGCCACTCATGAAGTTCTGGGTCACTTTTAGGCAGCTGAAACTGTCACTAGACAGTGGTACTAGACTCCAAAATATATTTCTCTGAAGCTTGTCATGAACAGTATGGCCAAAAAAATGTGTTATTGGGCACAAGACTATTCCACAGTTAAAAAAGAAGTACTGTTCAAAATGTTCCTCCTAACTGCCCTCTCCAACTACTTTTTTGCCATGCTTGGGAAGTTCCGTAATGATTCAGAAGCAAGAATACCACAAATGAATTGCTAAAGCCACTGTAAAAATCACCTGCTGCATATTGCAGCATGAAACTGGAAATGAAAGAAGATTGTGGTTACTCATTGAATAATTTTGATGAATGATCTAAGGCTTGTTCATAAGCATTTAGTTGCAAGTACTTGGTGTTCCAAATGTAATGTTTTAATTGGATATACAAATGACATGATGAGTTTCACCTTGCTGGCCATAATTCTTGAAATGAAATTCTTGGTGAAGATGCTCGAGACAGTGTGCTCTCAGTTCAGTGGAAGTGAAAGGTTTGACTGGTTTCACAGGGTGTAATATTCATAGAAGGTGAGTAATACAATACTGGGAACACAAAGTGAGTTTCTTTTTAAGGGAATGAAATTCACTGCATCTTTTTGGCAATGACTGTCTGCATTTACTTAAATGGGTGATGCAGGGCTCTAATGCTTTTAAATGATATCAGATCCTCTGATAAAAGACATAAGACTGCAGCCTATTTATTGTGATGAGACAGGAGTTAATAAGATTACTCCTACTCTTCAGTTACTTTTTCATCTTTTGCAGCCAAATGCTGGGCTTTTTGTTAGCAGGCAAAAGGAGGTCAGCTCATTTAAAGGGTGTTGATGCTAGAAATAAACATTTTTTCCCTTAAGTGGAACTCTGAAACCCAGGTTCAATTGCCTAACTGCCAAGACCCTGGTCTTTAAACTAAAATTGCTTTTAGCACCGGAATACTGCATCCCTATAGTAACTACTCTATAAATTTAAAAAAAAAAAAAAAAAGAGAAAAAAAAACTTAAAAAAAAAGAATAAGTGTAACACAGACATGCAATAATTGTGGTGTTTGGCAGAAGAGTGGTTCAAAAATACGGTAATTGTGTCTGAAGGCACTGCTCAAGCATGAATTTGTGGTGGAGAATAAAAACATAATTCCAGTGCTTTGTTGTGCAAGGTGCTGTACAACAGGGCTGGAAGGACTGCGCTGGAGTGGTTGTCACAAACCTTTCAGAGAGTAGATATATTGAGGGTGTGTGCGCCTGTAGTTATTTGCTTTGCTCTTGAGCAAGCTTTTATGGCAAAAGTAGCTAATCTGAGGAAAAATTTGGGGATTTTAAAGAAAGGTAACCCCCCACCACCACCAAAAAACCTCCAGGAACAAAAAAGCCATCACCAAAAAACTTGTCGAGGGAAAGAGTTAAGGCCATCTGCCTGAAAGCATTGTGTAAAACATACACACAATGTTGGGGAAATAAGCCAATTATGTGAGCTTCACAGGAGGTGGGGGACTGACCTTTGTGTATAATTAGTTCTTTTATTTAAAGCAAAGATTTTGAATAGAATAACTAATTAGCTGTCATAAATGGCAAATTGAAGATTTTGGCCAGATTCCTTGGGGAGTGTGGGAGGACGTCCCTCCTCCCACCCCGTACTGTACGCTCTGGCTCTCCTCATTAGGGTTGTTTTTAGTTCTCTGCAGTGGTAATGAGGAGTGCAGTGGCGGCACTTCTCGGAGCCCCCTCTAATAAGGCATGAAATGCAGGTGGAAGAGAACTGCCTTCAGCTCCTGCAGCTTTCACTCGACACATGTGGGCGTAGCACAGGGCTCGGGCGCAAGAGGGGAAGGCCAAGGGGGGCATGTTGGAGGAGTGTCTGAAAAGGCCTGGTGATATCACCTGTGTTTTATGCTCTGGACTCGACTGTATAAAATACAGGCAAGCCGCAAAGCCTCGAGGCATATATCATTAGCTAGCAGTCCCCCATTACTCTTTCAGACCAATTAACCTTTAGAGTTGCATTAAAGAAATTAGGTGGTGAACTTCCATGCTTTCAGAGGGGACCAGTAGCTCTCTTGCAGACCAGAACACTGTGGAGCCATACTCCATAGAACCAGTGCAGATAACTGTTATTTAAAAGGTCTGCCATTTATGAAAAGTTCCCAGGCTCTCTTGGAAACCAGGCTTTATGAACAGTGCCCTTAGAGGAACCACAGCTGATTGCCATGTGAATAGAAATATCAGTAAAATGGCTTAGAAAAATTTAGAGGTGTACTTAGTGGACACTTGTGTTATAAAGCCAGCTGAATCATTTTACAGAGAGACCCCGACTGAGAAGATACGGGCTGATTAAAGCTTGTTTGTCTGACTGTGAATAGAGGCAAAGTTTAGATTACTCACTACAATAACAGCCTCTTTAGACACAGACATAAATTTCAGTATGTCCAGAGGTGGTGTCTATAATTTTTTAATGTGTATTGGAGCTCTGAGCACTCAGAACAGGTTTAGTTTTGTATTTACCAGCAGCAAGTCTATTAAGTTGTAAAGGGCAAAGAAGGGAGTGTAGATAGCCAGAAATAGAAAGGCTTCATCTGCTGTTTCTAAGAAAAGAGAGCACTGGATGTCTAGCAACAGGAGAGGAGAGAGCAACTTGATGGTACTTTCAGAATTTGGCAATAATCTCTTCCCTTGTGATTACGTATTTAAATGTGTGAGTGTCCAACTGTTAATTTTTCTAGTTCTGCAACACTACTTCTCATTTTCTAATCCTCACCCACAGAGCGTACGTGGAATTTGTTGAAGGTGACCCTTTTGTTTCTTGACAGCCCCAGTTAGACACCATGTGTCCCTTATCAAATTGAACTAGGTATCTTGACAGTTTTTGGCAAGTACTAGGGAAAAAGATATATAGAGAAATGAAGCAGCGTCACTGTCTTGCAGTGGGGAAATTTCAAAAAAGAAAGAGCTGTTCTCCAGGTGGTTTCTGCCTGCAAAGCCCAGACTGCTTGATGTTTGCTGTAAGAGAGGCAGGAGGAGGAAGGCAAGGTTTGCTGTTGGCTCCGTCCTCTCTCTGCAAGCCTTCAACTGTGAAAGGGGTTAAGCTTCTGAGATGCTTCTCTCTTGTTGCTCGGAAATAACATGGCAAGTGTTTGAGGAACCCTTGCTGATCAAGTTTGGCAGTTTTTGAAATTTTGTTTCACGCCTTGCCTGCTGTGTCAACTCACCAGCTAATTGCAGCTGCAACTTTCAGTAGTGGCATGTGTGCTCTGTGCAGACTGGTTGGTTGGGATGTCGGAGGGAAACCTCACAGCCCAAAATGTAATTTCAAAACAGTGAACCTGACCAGCAGAGGCTGACCTTGCTCGTTATTATCTGAGTGGGAATAGCAGCTTTGAACATCATATGATCTCTGAAATGGTACCTTTTTTCATTAGAAAGCTCCCTGCTGAACACTGACCAAATACCTAGCTTTTTTCCTTGCTTAAGGTACTGCTTAAAAATATATATATCTGTTCCTCTGCTAGTTATTAGAAGCAAATCAAAGTGTTACATTCCCCTTATTCACAGAAGCCTCTCATAAGACAATGGTACTGTTGCAATAGCAAGGAGCTGAGATGGCTGCAGTGAGTGAAGGCTGTCAGGGTCACAGATGGAACAAGAACTGCCACTACAGCCAGCCCTCAGCTTGCCACAGGAGGTCCTCCTAACCTGCTCACCTGCCCTAAATAATCAAACCAACCTCTCCTAATGGTCCAGCCAGGATTTCGCCCCTGAGTAACTGCCCTTGCTCTTGATTATGCTGCTGTTGCAATGGAGCTCTTTGGGTGAGGGCAGCTGTGACTCTGAAAGGGCACTGGTTCCAAAAGTGCCCAGGGGTCTTGGGAAGTCCCATCTGGCTGAAGGTCTTGTATTTCTGAATATCAGAGCTTATCTAAAACCCCACCCATGTGGCAGCAACCTTGAAGAGGGGGTTAAGGTGCACTGGTTATCTAGAATCTGCGTCTTTCCAGATGTAGGTTCCTCAAGTTCCTCTAAGGGCACACAGCTCACATTTGGAGAGCCTGTTCGTGGCATGGGTACTGACTTGCTGGTGTCTGGGGCTCCTATCTAAAAATATAATTTGCACATTTAGGTCTTAGATTTCATAGGTGCAAACTATTTTCTTTCATCACTGGTACTGATCTTACACAATTTGCAAATGCAAATTTGTGTACACCCCCTTCTCTGCCTCAGAACAAGGCAGCCTCTTCTCAGAACGTGCTGTTTTCCTGGTGTGGAGTTGGGAAGAGCTTAGAAATTACTTGAAAAGTGAAGCTTCTCTTTGCTCATGAAATGCATTTTGAAAAAAAAAAGCGCCATATCTAGAACCACAGGGCCACTTCCCTTGTTCTTGTGAGAAACTCATGGTGCTCAGGTGCACACCAGGTGCTCAAGATTTCTGCAGTCTGACCTCTGGCACCTGCAGTATATTGCATTACTGTCACTTCTCTGTCTTCTCTCTCTTTCCAAACATGTCGATGTTTCTCCGTGGCTCTGTGTGTGTGATTTCTGTTGGTAGCGTTATGAGTTGCATGTGTGGCTGTACTAACACAGATCTCAGTTTTCACTTAATTGTTCCAGTTTTTCTCACTGGTGTCAAAAGTTGGCTCATGCTTACTTTGTGAGCAGGTTTCAAGTGGGCTGCAACAGAGGGCAGAAGGGTTCTTTAAGCCTTTAGAGTTTTTGAATGTTACTTGACCTGTCTCTGTGCTGCTGAGACTGCTTTGATTACAAATGGATCAATACCTTGCTGTTTGTGTAGAGGTGTCTTAAGTGCTATTGTCATCTGCTCGCAGCTCTGACAAAGCAATTATTACTGCAGGAGTGGTGGGTTTACGTGAGCTGACCATTAGCCACTCTCAGGTCACCCTGGCTTTTAAGCAGCAAATGTCACTTACTACAGTGGCACTGACTCAGTCCTCTCTAGTTAAGGGACTGTTAATAATTCCATTATCAAGCTACTGCTTTCTGGAACATCTAGTGCTTCCTACAGGAATGGATTAACTTTGTGTAAGAGTATATAACCAGTGACACCTGCTACTGTGGCCAGTGTCCCCTCTCATCATCTCTATTGCTAAGTCCACAGCATACTTGTTACAGACCCAGCATTGTCATTTTCAGTGATTGACAACAGTAAAACTGAAAATCATAACGAAGTAAAATTAAGGCTCCAGAGAAAATGGAATTCTGGAATTGCCATGAATTCTTTTTTCATCATTTCCTGTCCCTTTTCTCCCTCTCAGTACAACACTTGAGCTTTTCCCACCTTGCCTGTCGATTCCATAAAATTCTTTCCTGACCTCTCTTCAACTGAGAAGGATGACACATCTCATAACCATGTCAGCACTCACTATGGTAGGCACTTGGTGTTTGGAAGAGATGAAGAATCTTGAGACAGCAAGGTGGCCACAGCAAGTCTCCACCAGCGTCATGACTTGAGAGTCCTGTCACCACCTCATACCCAGCTAGCTCATGCTTTTTTTGCAGTCCCAGCAGGGGTTTCCAAAGGAAGAAGACACTCCTTGCTTTTTATGACCTTCTCCAGCAATACAAGGGTGTGGTTTCACTAGTGGCGGAGGGCACTAGTTATGTTATTTTCAGCAGTCCTCAAGAGCTTCTGAATTGCATTTATTTTGGAGCGGCCCCTGGGCTGCTCTAGCTTTCAGTGAGGCCTCTGTCACCAGCAGAGTTCATGAGAGAGAAGAAACAGTGGCATACCACATGTTTTTATATCCCTTCCTCTCCTTTCCCCATCAAACTTGATCCACCTAAGATTTTGGGCTGGGGGTACATAGAGTGGTGGCCCGTCTGATCTTCATAATTGCCTGTGGCAGGTAATTAACAACTCAGGGGTACTGGTAATGAGGGGAAGAGCAAATGTGGAAATTGCAGCCAGTTTATTCGGCTTCAAGATGTTAATTACAAAAGATCTGGTGAGTTGTGTCAGCCCTATCCTTAAGAAAAAATGGCTGTGTTCCTGCAAGTGTCACACTGCCACTTAGCCCATGACAGCAAATGAAGTTAAAACTCCTTTGACTGTCAGCTTCTTACAATGTGAGCTTCTTGTAATGAAGCCAGCAGCACTGTTTGCTCACAAATCTGCCTATAGCTCACAGTGCTACCCTAAATGCCAGCAACATATCCAAGCTGTTTGGATATCTTCTAAATGAAATGCTGTGTTTGCGTTGCAGGTGTGCCGATGTTATCTGTGCAACCCAAAGGGAAGCAGAAGGGCTGTGCTGGCTGCAACCGAAAGATCAAGGACCGGTACCTGCTGAAGGCTCTGGATAAGTATTGGCATGAAGACTGTCTAAAGTGTGCCTGCTGTGACTGTCGTCTTGGAGAGGTTGGATCAACTCTTTACACAAAAGCAAATCTCATTCTTTGCCGCAGAGATTACCTGAGGTAAATAGAGGAACGTACTGTGGGCTCTTCTCAAAGCCTCTCAGCATGCTGCCAGCTGTCTGGCATTCTAAGCCTCTCCTATGAAAACATGTGATTGTGTATGGTCAGCACCGCCCAGAAGGGACTGGAGTGTCTTCCTCTGTCTAAGCATGGCTTTTTATTTGCACTTAATGTATTTTGTAGTCAGGGAGGTGGAATCCTATTTTTAGGTGAAGATAGAAGGAGGAGGTCATGACTTAACTCTTGTTATTATGAACTAACAAGAACAAACAGCACTTGATGAGTAAATGAGGAATAGATGGTATATCTGATGCTATACTCCTGTATATTGACTGAGACCTGATCAAACCTTTACTTTTTCAGTCACATCTTTTAGACAGACTTCTAGTGCTTCTCTTGAGTAAGGTTCCTCCCAAGAGGCTCTTGTCGCTTTCCCAACTAAACAGAGTAAAACTCAAAAATTACAGATAAACTTCAAAAACATTTTCTTTATGAGGAAGTCAGCAGAGACCATCACTAACTCTGTGTTAGAGCTGTGCTGTCAGTGTGTGTCTGCAATACATAACAACACATGGGATTTTTTTGCCTGGTGTATACGGGGGTTTTGTGCAAAATACTTTATATAAACACAAATGAATATTAATAAGACAGCAGGCCTAATGCAAACATTCTTATGAGGGTCACACTGCAAAACATTCTGAGTTTTCCTTTGTTTTTGCTTTGGAAGAATGATCTCCAGCAAATGTGTGTGTTTTCTTTTTATTTTTTCTAAAGCATGATAGCATTTCCCATGCAACCTAACCAACAAAACATCTGAAGCAAAACAAATCCAACACACTATTCTAAGATAGGGAAGTAAAATGCCTTTTAACCTTGTAGTGTCCAGAGGCTGTTGAAATTAGTGTCAATGATAGATGCTTCCTGTGTTTCAATGTAAAACGTATTTCCGAAAACCTTTTGTAAAATATTTTCTTAGTAAACTTGAACAAGCATGTTTCTCCTTCTAAAGATTGAGAGATAGAGCACTGAGCCAAACAGAAGAAATAAGTATATTAGCTGCCATATGGGAGCTGTCACCTTGCTTTTCAGCCATGATGAACATCCTGCCCACGTGAAGATTTTTGCTCCTGCTTGATCTGAGATTCTGCAAGGCACACAGGAAATGTCCCAGCTGAAATTCTGTCACACAGGCAGCAGTCTCAGGTCCACACCTGGTTAAATGGTTTCCAACCCCAAAATCTAAGTGAGGAGGAGCTTGGGTAAGGGTGAACACATCTGAAGGGGAAGACAGAATAAGCAGCCTTTGTAAATATGGAAAGGGTTCAATGAGGAAAGGCTTAACTATCTTTTCTATAATTAAATAATTTTTGTACCTTGCTTGAGTCTGAGTATTCACTAAAGTCACAAGTCACTTGTGACAAGACACTTGTGGAATCCAGTCTGTGCTAAGCTGAAAAAACTGAGCTCCAGAAGATTCAACACACCGATTTCTAACCCCAAAATAGCATCTTGGGGGTTCTTCTTTAGCTCAGCTGTACTTTTTGTGTTGTGGACGTAATTCTGATGTGGCAATGAAGAATATAACAGTTCTTGATATTCCCTTGTTGAGGAAGATTTTCATCACAGTATCACAATTGAGTCATGCTAGGTACTATCACAAGAACCCCCCAAAATCTCTCAGGAGAGCTACTTCCAGGAATAGTTTTCCTTCCAGAAAGAATAGCTGCATTATTTTCTGGTGTGTTTCTTTGTATTTGTCTTGTTTAAACATTATCTGTTCTTTTCTTTATCTTGTTTGCATCCAGCTTGCCAAGTGATCCAGGTCTCTCCATCTGTCATCTTCCACTTCATTATTTATTACTTCTCTGGAATTTGTCATTTGTGGTCTTGAAAGTCTTGTATCTGTGATTTTTTTTCTCTTAATTTGACCCTAAAGATAGATATTTAGCTTTGTTCTACATGTTACAGAACCCTCCTGGAAATACTCAGCTGAGCAGTGTTTCCCATTTACATTTGCTTTTTGAGACCTATGAGCTACTCCATGTTTTGTCCATTTAATAAGCACTGTATTGATTTTGGTTTATTCTAGTTTCATAACAAAAATAATGTGTGGCATCAAATCAGACATGTTAAAGTACCAAAGGACAGCAGTATTGATGCTGTTAAGCTTAGAAGAACCTTTTTATAACTGCAGTTGTAGAGCATTTCTTTCTTTCCTTGTTTCATTCTGAGAATGCTGCTTTGAGGTGGAAAAGTTTAATCTGTGATCTTCTCAATGGTCCCTAGATGATATGAATTTTCTGGGGCACACCAGAAGCCTGTGTTTGAGATGTAAAAGAAGCCATGCATTGCAGACCCCAGGAAATGCCCCAACTTTAAGAAGAGAGAACAATTCGTGAAATGAAACATGGAAGGCAGCAGTTGGGACTAGTTTGACCATGGCCATGCAGCTTCTGTCACAACAGCAGTTAAAGGTTCTTTCTAAAACAGAGAACCCTAACCCTTCCACCTGAAGGGAGTCTCATAACACCTCTGTCTCCTTTTTTTGGGTTAGAATAATCCCTGGCCCACCAAGGTGGAAAGCCATTGCTATTTGTGCAGCACAGTTAAACTGGGAAGAGAAGACTTAGGTGGCTTTTACTTTAAATATTCCACCCCCACTCCCACCCCCCAGTCTGAATTCAGGATGTTAGAGCTTTGACCACTAGAAATACTTCTTATTTGTTTTTTGTTAGGAATAACAGTACAATTGTCATATCCCAGGAAATTTGACCAAGAGTTGGGTAAGAAGGAATAGCATTAATTCTGTAACACAGTTGTTAACTAGCATTCAGCTGTTTAGCCAGCTTTACAGCTATCATGGTTTGTGTTCTTGCTAATAAGTTAATTTAGTTTATATGGCATTTTGGGAGGGTTCTGCCAAGCTATGTTCTGTTTTGCAGATGCTAAGGAACCCTTTCAGACTGCTGGAATACGAATAAGGGCATTGCTATGCAGTCCTGTATTTTATGGAAGTATAAAGCAATTTTTTTACTTTAAACATCTTGTGTTGCCTTCTACACCTAATATTTCTTTCTCTTTCAATTTTAACTATTAGTTCTATTAATAGAGGGACCTACAGTTGCCATCAGCATCCTCTCTACTGTCTGTTCACTCCTGGTAATTTGAATTCTTCTTCTTGGAGAATTACCCATTCCTATCATATAATTCCCTCACAGTTTTAGAACTTCTGTCCACATTTTTTTACCGTTAAACAACTGATGGTGTTTGGTCTACTAGTCAAATTTTAGCAGAATTCATTCCTAAAAATAAGCTTTTAAAATTCACACTGTAGTTGCACCATAAAGGGAGTGCTTTACCTGGAGGACGGTCAGAGGAATTCATTATTGACCACTTCCTCTGTATGTGAATATTGCACGGATACTTAGTAGGTCAACCATCATGTGAAAAATTAAAAGCTAGACTGATTCTGTACCCAGAAATGTAAATATATGTCTTTCATATCTGTAGTCCAAAAGGAATATTGCAGTGTAATGACCAGGAGAAAAAATTAGCATTTCATAATCTCAATGTTTCTGCCTGTGAGCTAATTGTATTGTTTAGGAATACATGTTTCATCACCTGGTGAGATGTGCTGCCCCCTCCCCGTGCTCCATCCCCAGTCCCCATCTCGGAGCCCGCAGCAGGGCTGTCCCTGCCTGGCCCAGCACCAGGCACCACTTGCCTCATCACTGCAGAGGTGGCAGTGTATGGGTGCTTCCCTTTAGTCAGAAAGGGCTCCTAGAGTATTTTGGGCAGATTAGAAATTTAGCTGAAGCGGTTGTTAATTGGAAGGTCTGGGACCCAATTGGAAGGTCTGGGACCCTTCTGTGCCACCCCTCCTGTGGGCAGGTGTCATTGAGCCATGACCACTGCAGGGATTGGGGACAGGGATGAGCTTCGCTTCTGTCACCAGTGCAGGGCAGAGGTCGGGACAGGAACACAGCTGGCTCCTGCCCCGCTGTGGTGGCATTGCTTTGGAGCCGGCTGTGTCCCAGGTGCTGGCAGCGCAGTGGGCTGCTGGCCATGTGTGCTAAAACCATGGGTTTTTAGCAGAAATCTTTGCAATGTGTTTCAGGAGCTTCTAGCAGACCATAGCATGATCATTTGTTTCAAAAGATAAACTGTCGTCATTGCTTGTGAAGGAACATTTGTTAACCTTCACATTTCATAAAACACTTTCTTGCTCATTTTTTAATCATGAAAGATGAAATTGGATCTCGAGTTGTTATCCTTGTGGTATCACCTCAGTCTCCAGCTGTGTCTAGATGTATCTTTCAATGCATTTCTTCTCAGCAAATAGATTTACCATTTGTTTCATAATCACAGTTCCAGCATTCCTATGTCTAATTATTTTTGATAAGCAAATGCTATTGAAGAAACTGCTTCTGGGACAGAGAAGCTTAGCATGCAGCTCGGATGGCTCCTCACAGCCCCCACGCAGCGACGTGTGTTTGTTCCGAGACATAATTAAACATTCACCAAGCTCCGCTTCACAGGGACGGTTTGGGTGTTGCATCAGGATTTCCCGTGAGGAACTGACAACTTAAATTTCACTGTGAAGTGCTGATGAAGAACGTGATTTTTCCTTTTTACTCAGCATGGTGCCCTCACACGAGCAAAGGCGAGTCAGGCTTGCTTTGACAGGAGCAGAACTGTTGCTCCTGTGTGTTTGATGTGCTGATGTTGGGAAAGTTTTTCATCATTTAAACTGATTAGGGTCTTAATTAGACTCCAAAGAAAGCTCAAAACCTGCATTAAAAAATGACGGCTTTCCAGGAAACCCTGATGATGTTTCTCAGTGGGTTTCACGAAAACTCTTTTCACCCAAATTCCCATGTGTTTTGACCTGTGCCTGGCATTGGTTCCTCCAGTGAGCAGAGCAGCCCTGTGCACCTCACCTGAGGAAAGGGGACCTCCTGGCAGGACTGCTATCCCCTGTCACCCTTCAGCACTGTTTGTGACACAAAGACTTGTACTCCACCCTCAGCAGCTCCTAATCAAAACAAGGTCAGCTGCCCACTACTGGGGTTTCCAGTTTTTGCATACTGGTTTTTGCTCTTCTCCAAATACCCAAGCGGGTTCATTCTGTTAGTGAATCACTTTAGGAGCCCTTTAGATGAAGTGTTCTGTGTCTGGAAAATGTGCAGGGTTTAATTTTGTTGTGGGATGAAAGCAGTGATGTTGGGCAAACATAGGAGCATGGGAGGATGCGGACAAATACCCTCTTTGGAGGCTTTCCTGAGCTGGTAAAAACAACCCTAAGCCAAACCATTAAACCACAGTTGGACATGTAAGCACAAGCCTTCAGGAACCGAGACGTGTGCTATGACAGGCAGAATTTAAGTTAATCTACCAAAGACATCACTAATACTTGGAATTTAGCTTCAACCTGCAGAAGCTGCAACACCTTTGAAGCAGGTAGGTGAGTATTTGGGGTTTTTTTCCTCTAGAGAAGAGTAAGGGTGCATGCATGCACCGAGAGTATGCCCTGTCAGATTTTCAAGGGACATGTTTAGCGTGGGAAGGAGAGGTATAAATGCAGTGTGACTGAACAAATGGTAACAGCTCAGAGACTAAAAAGGTTGCTAAACTGAAGTGCTGCTCTTGCATTGCAATGGGGAGTATCTTGCATGCTACATAAGACACCCTCACCTCTACACTTGGTATCCATAGAGATTTACATAGGACACCCTCACCTCTACACTTGGTGCCCGTAGAGATTAAGGAGGAGTAATTAGGCTCAAAATACAATATGTCTTGGCAACATTGCTGTGCTTTGTGGTGTTACAGATTTTTTTTTCTCCACAGTAGCTGTTGTAGGAGTTTCTCACAGCCTATGCTCATACTTTGTTCATTTGCTTTTTGCCCTTTTATTTCCATCTCCACAACTTCTCAGTGAGGAGGAAGGCTTATGAGGAGTAATTCTGCCTAGCTGTGTTACACTAGCATGCCTCTAGCACTTCAACTTCACAGTTTTCTGCCTGCTGTATCTAAACTCTCCTAAGAGGACATGGTTGCACATGTGTGCCAGAGACAGCCAAGATGGGTTTAAGATCAGCAGCTTCAGTAATACCATGAGAAAGGCTGGAGCAGGGGAGTAGGACTTGGACTTCTACCTGCTGTGTCCCAGCCCCACTGTAAATATCCACTGAAAATATGGAGGGAGAGGCTGAAGGAGTAAAAATAAGTGAACATTCAGATGTGTTCTTCAGCTGAAAACAGATACCCTTGAGCAACCTTGAAGTTTATGGCCAGTAATCTCTGAACTAGTGAGGTCACTCGGCCAGAGGGCTGTTTTGTACAGTGGTGGTTCAACTCCTCCTGCTATGCTATCTGTGAATGCCAAACCCTTTGACATGCAAGATGTAAATTCTTTGGGATTGAACTTGAAGCCTTCATGAGAGGACAGCTTGACCAGTTTCATTAGTATCAAAATGCATTTCTTTTCCTTCAGCTGACATGACTTTCTGCTGTGGCACTGACAACAGTGTCCTGGATAGGAGGGTGCACAAGTTAATATGTATTTACAGAGCTGAATTGCCTATCACTAAGGCTTTCTCTAATATTATGCAAAGGCTGATTACAGGGAAGTTGTCTGAAGTCGCTTTTAAGCTTGTTCTTTTTATCTTTTTAAGTGATGTTCAGGCTTTCCCTGCAATTATTGGTGTATTGAATACTTCGGTCACATCAGACTTGTAGCTCAGCATATTTCTAATATGATCAGATGGGAAAAATACTGATTGTGAGCGGTTAAGAGCATCCTCACTGAAATACTAGTTGTGGGTTTGTTTCAAATGATAGGGGCAAAACCTTTTCATGATGATGAGTTTCAGGTATGTAAAGCAAGTCTTGTTCTACAGCAGGTCCTGATGAAGCTGGGAAATAAAATATGCAGCAGGCATATGGGGAAAGTGTGTGGGAAAACCTCTTTCACCTAGCTGGAGGGGATATGAGCATGAGGTTTGGTAGCTCATGTATACCCAGATAATCTGGATATATAAATATGTAGAAAAATATGTAGTTGTACACAATATCTACAAATGTATATATTTATCTGTAGGTAAGTGTTTAGGCCTCTTTCAATTCATAATTCTTACCTTTCAGTGTTGAAAAAAACCTCTTTTTGGGGAGGAATTATTAGTCTCCACTCACCTATGTATTTGTGAGCTTGTTTTTTTCTTATATTGTTTAAAAAAAATCCAATTGACACTGCCAATCTATTCTTTCTGTACCACTCATTATTTATATGTGTCTGTCCTGCTTCCTTTTTTTTTTCACTCCTGTGAAGTTAACAGCTCCAAAATTTTCACTTTCTGTGGAGGGAAGATTTTCTCCTTTTTTGATTGCAAGCTGCTAGCTAGTCAGACATCAGGCTTGAGGGGAGAGGAGAAACGGGGATTCTTTCCTTGTAGGCAACGACTAAACCAGATTGTTGTTCCTAGTGGTGACAGAAATAAGCAAGAAGATTCTCAGTTTAGACCCCCTGCACATTTTGGTTGAAGGAAAAATCTGTTAAAAAGTGCTAAACTTAATGTGTTCGTATGAGAAGTTTCTTACAGTTTTTCTGATGATAAGGATCCTTTACCACTCTTTTTTTCCCCCTGCAAAAATGGAGGGTTCTGTGACTTTAGTTTGAATTAACTTCAGGTGTATTCATGGAGCTGTTGTGGTCTGGATCATACTGCACAAGATTGCTCTTTAGCCCAGTCAAGACCACATAAAAACCATCCTTCAACAGTTGCCTACTGCTTCCAGGAGTGCTCCCATCTTTTTCCATTAATTCATTTGCATTCAGGGCTGCTCCTCTATGCCAATTAGCTTTAATTTTTACTATATACACTGACATCAATGGCCAATGAAAACAGAGCGTAGTGGGTTTTTTAGTGTGCCCATAAACTACAGAAAATTGTACTTGGACAAACTCCTGTTTTTAGACTGGCTGACAACAATAGACGTGGTTAAGTTCAAGCTAAGAGCCATTAAACATAATTACTACCACAGGGTAAAAGTTTAATTGTGCTAAATTTTAAATCTGCATAATCTATACTTATTTACAAGCTGGCTGGGTCTTCCTGTTACATAAGGGAAAATAAATCTGTACTTAAAAATTGTTGCCTTTCAACTTCAAAGGGAAGTGAAAAAATAGGGGTTTTAGAAGAAGCAAAGCAGCTCCAAACTGAAAACTTTCTGTATTTCCAGCTTCTTTTATGCCAATGGCTCCAAGCTGGTAAGTAGATGCTGAGCATCTTCTGACAGATTTTTCTAATGCGCTTCAACTTTGTGTGTGTGAATGTGTGAGAGAGTATTGCATCTGTTATGAAGGTGTCTGGGGGACAGAATGCAGATCAGTTTGTTCATGTGGGGTTATTTTAAATATAACCACAGATGGGGCTTGGGGTGGAAGATTTTTCTTCTGCTCCTTAGCTTCTGTCCCTCCTCCAATAATGTTAAGCTCCCCATCTCGGAAAGTTTCAGCTCAAGTAGCTTCTGGATCAGTAGATATCAGAAGTGGCAGGTTTTCTACAAGCAAACAAAAAAGGCAAAAGTCTATGCTCATTTTGCATTTTCTTCCAACAGATTAAAAAAAAAAATGTTCACTGAGCTACAAGTTACAGTATTTTTAGAAGTATGGTGAATATACGGGGCTCTAAATCACTCCCTGAAAAGATTAAAATTAGGAAGTGCTGGAATAAGTGTGAAATGTTCATCTGTTGGAAAAGGGAAGGATATGGAGGACTGTGAAACTTGATAGAAAAGAAAAAGATTAGCACACTGACTAGCTGGAAACTACGTTTATGTAGACATTAAAAGGCAACACGATTTCAGCTGGACAGAACATAAGCTTCAGATCTTATGCAAACAGTCAAAGCTGTTTAACAATTGGTTTACCCCCAAAACCCCTGAAAGGAGACAGGTGAATACGATGCCAAATACATTTTTCATGTTTCTTAAGCTAACTGTTTAAATAGTTAAGTGAACATCTGTCCAAATTTCCCCATAATTTCCATTTAGAAAAGTCTCCTATTTGAAGGCTGAAGAAAAGCACCTGCTTAACAATGCAAATGGTGCTGTCTGGGGCCCCTTTATTTTGTTTAATCTAGATTGAGCTCCACACAACTGTGATGCTAATGAATAATGGATATTTTATACTTGTGCATGTAGTAGTTCTGGGCACAGAGCAAATCTAGGATTAACCTCCCAGTTTCCCTGCCTAATGCATTTGACTCATTTTTTGAGTTTGCTCTGACTTGGTTACTCTAAAAACGGATGCCCGGTTTTATGGAAAAAGGGAAAATCCTGGCAAAAGTTGTCCAAGCTTTGCTGTGTCCAAGTGAGGTACTGTGGAAAGGGGCAGCTACACAGAAGAAGGGAGGGATGTCTGTAGCAATAACTTGATTTGTGAGTGGGGGCTCAATGAGAGCCAGGGTGTTTCAGGGTGGAGACCTGGAGGCTTTTCACTGCCACATTTTTTGAGTCTGGTCTGCTGCTGTTAGGCAGCCAAGCCCCATGCTCAGCTGGCTCCCCTGCCTGCCTTCCTGCAAGGGCAGGAGCAAGTGGGGTCAGCTTGCAGGGAAAAAGGGGCTGCCCTATCACCAGTTATATGGTGTGAGTTTGCCAGTGCAAACTATAGAGCTGGGATTTCACTCTGCCTTTCAGCCTTCATATGATGGAATCATAGGGGAAGAAATTTTGGTACTTGCTTTGTAAATCTTATGTCCTGCACGAGTGTTTCTGTTTGGTTTGCATTGTTTAACTATCAGAGAAAAAGTAGTGCTCTTTCTTCGTAAGAAGACTTGGAGTTTTCCAGCCAGGGCTAATGAAAGACCACTTCTAAATAAAAATAAGAGTAGCCTTTTTTACAGCTAGAGAGCAAACTGACTTTGGAATCACAGCACTGTGGACGGGAGGGAGAATTGTGTGGAGGTTTCTATAACACTGCTGGGTGTTTTAATTCACAATTACTGGCCAGTAATAATTAGTATTGATTAGCTTGGCAAATTGCAGGTTTAGAAATTGGTTATAGATTTTCCTGATGCTTCTCATCTCCGTGTTGTGGAATCAGCCAGAACCAATGGCTTGAAACAAACCATGAGCCCAAATCTGTCTGCGGGCAGCGACGCGTTGCATGCGCAGAGCTAATGGCCAGCAGGAATCGTACGTCTTGAGGCTCATCGCCCCAAGAATACAATTTGTATCATCTTCCAAGCAAAGTAACTAACCACATGCATATTGACCACAGTCTGGGGTGAAATTGGTTTTGTCAGCCTGTTGATCGGTGCCCCAGGATGGTTCCTGCGGCTTTAGCGTTGCAGTGGCACAGTGCCCCTGGCGTGCGCAGGGGTCTGCAGGGACACCTCGGAGAAGAGGGCTGGGAGAAGAATGCTGAAGTCTTGGTTGAGTCCCCCGGCGGGAGCTGTAACAGCAGCAGACATCTGGGGAGACAGATAGTGAAAGCCAAGATGAAAATGGCAAAGCTTCCAGTGCTGAAGGGCTGTCCTCAAGGACCGGGGAGCTGAAGTGGAACGGCTGAGCATGCTGTTCAGGCCGCCATGGAAGGGCTTAGCTGGCTCCCAGGAGGGATGTGGATGTGAGAGGAGGGGGGCACAGGCAGAGAAGAGGGCTTGCTCTCTGAGATGCCTTGCAAAATGCTGTGCACTCATTGCAAGAGAAATTGTGCCTTTTCTTTTTAAACAGCAGGTAAGTGAGGTTCTTCCTGAGCTCTATTATAGCATTATCTGCCAGGATTGGCAAAGTTTGCAGGACTTCTCTGTCTTGCTGCGTGTGGCTGCCAGCCTATCCCTCCATCAGGCTGTGGCTAAGCAGAGCAAGCCCATGCAGAGGAGGATGGGCGTCTCTGGTCACCTACCCCATTGCTACAGAGAGGCAGATAGTTTTTGACTGAAATTTTGTGAGCCCCAAAATAGTGCTCCAAGTGTTTAATGCTTTTCTCCATTAGACAGCAAATTAGCCCTAGGCTTGCAAACCAAATGAAGTTTCATCTCTACGATCGGAGCCTGCTCACCAGGCAGTTTTATCCTAAGTTCCTGCACGCTGGTTGGTCAGTGAAATGGAGACTGCAACTTCTATTTATTGGTGCAATACAGTATTTGATACTGCTAATTACACTTAATTAGTCCTTCCACCATTTAATTAAAATGGCTTCTAATGATTGTGCTTCTTTGGCAGGCTCTTTGGTACCACCGGGAATTGTGCTGCCTGCAGTAAACTGATCCCTGCCTTTGAGATGGTGATGAGGGCCAGAGATAATGTTTACCATTTGGACTGCTTTGCCTGTCAGCTCTGCAACCAGCGGTGAGGACACAGTTATTGTACACACAAACTAATTTATACTTTTGCCCACAAAACAGGGGGAATGTTTGATCCATGCTACCTGTCTGGGGCTCACAGCCTGCTGGTGTGGCTCAGACCCGTTTATTAGGCTGACCTGGGTGATATGTGTAAGTACCTGTAGCCCTTTTACTGCAAATCCCCTTGGAGCTGGTGGGAGTTGGAGAGGTAGGGGAGAACACAGACACAGACTGTACGCGGCACAGCTGCTGCTGAATAAAACAAACTGATTCAGCGTCCTTTCAGGATCTACCCTCTTTGCAGACGATGGAGAATGGACCTCCTCTGGCAAACTGATGTTATCTCGCTTAAATCACATTTCTGACAGGCTCAAAACTGGAGATGGAAAAGAAGAAGGATAAAGAGAAGGGACAGGAAGGACAAAATGCTCTAGCTAAGCCTTTTCCAACACTGGGAACAAATCCCTTTAGTTGTTGTGTACTCAATAGGGGATCTTGGTAGTATAATTTTGAGTGGGGCTGATGTGTTTCTGCTGGGTCTTACCCATTGTGAAATGCACATCAAGGAGTATAAAAAAGGGTCATGCACAGTGTTTTCACTTGGACTACCTGTAGCTAGTTGAATTTGGGAGGGCTGTGGAAAATCTTCCCAGCAACACGTTTGTTGGTCGTTGTAGGCAGAATGGAAGCCCACAGAACCAGATGCTATCTATCTTTACTTCCTTGTCTAAGATAGACCTGAAACTGCTTGCTGTTCTTCGTGCTGGTTCAGTCAGCTGTAGTGCCTACTCAGGGTCCAAAGGCTGTGCTGTGGTTCCTGTTCTGGATCTGTGGTTGCGTTTCCCAGAGATGAAAGTAGGATACACTGCTTCATCCCCTGGGAAGGTGTGAAGGAGATGACAAAACTTGTGGGAAGATGTAGTACCCAGTTCTGTAAAAGTCAAGCGAAAAGACTGACTTAAAAATTCATTGCCCCTTCTAGAAAAGAGTCACAGTGGGATCTCTCATGAAGCAACCGTACATGTTATATGTGTGAATGCAAACCTGCCACCTTTCCTCTAACCGTGGGAGACCCTGCCTGATTCTCCTTCTGTGCCCTCTGACAGTGGCTGAGCCCTTGAGATGAACGAGGTTGCAGCTGGTTGGTGTCAGAGCATGGAAGAGGCGATTCGAGTGAGCCGTGTGTAGCCCAGGTGGCTTTACTCGATCGCTTAGTGAAGGCAGAGGCGGTGTTTATTTGGGATACAAACTTCCCATTAATATTGTCGCGTCCACGGGTGCGGTGGCAGTGCCGGGGCGGCAGTGACATCTAGTGGCTCCTGGCCTTGGGCTCTCTCCGGAAGCCACGCAAAATCTTTCAGTTGCCCAGTCTTGTTTTGTGACTCTGGAACATGCTCCTGTCACAGCTGTAATCCCTGACCAGCAGCAGGCTGTGACTGCACAGAGGTGATACCTTCATGCCCCAAGATGCTCCTTCCACACTCCCAAAATCACGTGTCGGTTCTGGGATTTGTCTCCAGACTCAGCAGTATTGCAGGTGCTGCCAGGCTCGTCCCTCAGGCTCAGTTCTCTTCAGCCCGCTGATGAAGGCCAGGCAGGAGAGGGGCGCTCCCAAACTCCACGCTGATACTAGGGCTGGAGCATCTCACGTCTCCTCAGGCAGAAGCAGGTCACATCTCTGGGCTGTACAGGCAGGAGTGCTGGATTGGCCTTGGAGTCTACAGAACGATCAAACCCCTACTTTACCCTTCTTCCCATACGGAAAAGCTTAGTTTTCATTTTCAGCAATTTCTTTTAAATTTCACCCTTTATTTCAAAGTCTCCAAAGCGCCTCCCTCCTCACCGTGATTGCTAACACTGTTACTGCAGTCCGTGCAAAGCGCTGTCCTACTCTGCCCTTCAGGTAACCTCCATGTGCTGACACTGCCCAGCAGGAGAGTGCAGGTAATCCTCCTGTTCTGGCAGAGTTACGCTTTGATGCCCAACGGATTTGCCCAGTTTTAGAGGAGCTGAGTTGTTCTGAAAGATGGGCTGACTAGACAGCATAGAGCTATGTGTAGGTTTTTATTTTTGGCTGAGATCAGAGGGCTAGAAACTTTTATGACTTATTTGCTAGAGATTTGGGGTTGAAAGGGCAGAATGGAAGTGATCCTGTAACAGACTAGATTAGATGCTGAACAAAGAACAGTGAGATTAAGTAATCTAAAGTCGAAATTGCAGAGGTGGATGCCAATACTAGTTCTGAATTGGAAACCTCACCGAAACCCCTTCTTGTTCTTCAGCTATGGAAAGATTGACGATGAAGACCTTTCTTTAGTTCCCTTCCAGCTTACTTGCCCTTTTATAGCTGGACTCTGTATAGAGTGTTAAATCTATCAGAGCAAAATCTCCAACATTTTTACAAAGTGTGCAGTATTTTCATTAGTTTCATTCTCTAAAACGTCAGGTTTGCAGCAAGTCCTGCATTGCTGCTCAGCCTACCGTGCTTTAACCATGTCAATTTTAGAAGAGTTTATCATAGTACTGAATAAAAGCTAGTCACTGCTGTAACTGGCTAATAGGTCAATATTACAAGGGTTGCAGGAAATCTGGCTGCTTCTCTTGCTGTTATCAGAAGTGTGGGTTTGCTCAGAAGAAAATCACTCTGTAGAAATGGCAGGGTAGGTTCAGCACCTGTTTCTTGCTGGTGCTGGCTGGAACTTGATCAGCCATCTGGGCTCTGCAACATCCCTGCTCTGAGAATGGGGGCTGGCGGCACAATCTCTCAACTCACTCTGAAAGGACACGTGAAACTGGGCCTGGAGTTGCCCTCTTAAATTCTCTGCCTCCAGTTGATGATCATCAGCTGAAGAGATCCCAGTTTACTGGTGGTTTTGCAGAACTGGCAGGTAGAAAAGTTGCCTCCTAGTAAATCAAGCCCTTCTCCCAAAACTTCACATTGTATTAGGGTACCCCTGCAGAGCATTTTAGTTCCCATGTACTCATACACCCCCCAACTCCCTTCCAACTACCTAGTTCTCCAGCTCCTCCTTTGGTTCCTTGAAACCCAAACTAGGTTTAGCAAGAGACAGCTGTTGATAATGCTAGTGACAAGAGTAATGTTTGCATTTCTCTTCCTGGAGATTTATATGGTACTTAAGGTAGGAATAAATAGCAAAAAGCAAGCAGCTGTGTCTGTTATTTATTGTGAGTAAACCTGCTGGTGGGGAAGGCGATGTTGAGGAGAGTGTATGCAGTACAGTTTTTAGCATAAAAATTGTTAATGGAGAATAATTTTTATCTTTTTAATATACAAAAAAGGTTGAATTTCAGAACTACTAATACATGTGCCACAGAGGGAAGAAGATGGAGGGTCTCCATCCTAAAAATCCTAAAAAGTGAGAACCAATGTCCAGTTCTCTCTCTAATGACTAAGCAAATTAATGAGCTTATTTGCATGTGTCCAGTTGGAGAAAACTTGTGCCTGTATTGGACCTATAAAGGAGCTCTAAAATTATCAGTCCTGTTTTTTTAGCAGAAAATGATCGGTTTTATGGAAATGCTCTGCCTGAAGCTGCCTGAGTTACAGATGAAGAAAGCATTTTAGACAAGGAATAGGGAGTGCCAAAGCTCTGCCTGGGAGCAGAGGAAATGGGCATTTAAGGTCTGTTGAGTCTCCTGAGGATGGGGTCACCCTCACTGATCTTCCTTCAAAGCCTAGTAAATATTTGGCCTTGCCAGAGACTGGTACCTACTTATTCCTCTGGGTTCAGAGCTGCCTTGAATCACAGTCCTCAACTCAGGTTGCCTCTCTGCTTTAGGGATCTGAGACTGATTTCAGGCTCAGCTCTTGGAGCAGGGAGGCACAGCCTTGTGCTCTGGTCTGTCATTGCCCTGCCAGTGTGATGGACAAAAACCAGCCCCTGAACTGGGTGCAACGAACATTATTTATTATCTTAAGCAGTAAAGATTACCTTCTGATTCCTGAGCAAGCAGGCAGGGCGAAAAAACTATTGGCTGTCAATTCACACCTCTCAGATCTTATATGTGGAACTTTTTTGACCTTAATGGTCAAATAAAATTGTTAAATATCACAAGCTTCTCTGTCAACTTCCAGACAAACAGAACAATTTACATGGTATATAGAGAGCAGTGCCCTTCGCTCAATGAAGATAAAGGTTAGGAGTCCAGCCACCGGGAAATTTCTATTTATTGTTCAGCACTGTACACAAGGGGGTGAGGAAGGACCTAATAGCCAGTCCTTGCCTGGAAATTAGTGTAAATACTGCTTCACCTGAGGGAACTGTGGAAATGTGGATACCAGCAAAAACTTCAAATAGTCTCTGTGTAATATCCCCCGTTTGATTTCTCAGCTGTAGAGCCAACACCTCTTCTTGTCTGCAGGGACAAATCCCCTAAGTGCTCCCGACCTCCCACCGTTGTGTGGGACCTGGCAGAGATCAGGACCTGCTCCCCAAGCTGCTTCATACAACCATGGCCACCTGGAGCTGAGCACAGCCATGCCAGGGAAAGGGACAGCAAAACCCCAGGGCGAGGAAGGGAGTGGGGGAAGAAGCAGACGGGCTTTCTTGGGGTCCAATGCCACTGGCAGAGCTGGAAATCAAACTTTGGTCACCAGAGATGCCTTCAGACCCAAATGGCCTCAAATTCCCCCTGTTCTAACCTCTGTTCATACTTACACTTGTTACCTCTTTTTATCTTCCAGGTTCTGCGTGGGAGACAAATTTTTCCTGAAGAACAACATGATCTTGTGTCAGATGGACTATGAGGAAGGGCAGCTGAACGGGAGCTTTGAGTCCCAGGTTCAATAACAAACCCTCCTTCGCTGAAGCACTGTGGGATGGGCACTTGGCCACACGAGCAGCGAGGGTGCCTGTCAGCTTGCCTGCAATATTTTTTTAATTCTTGGTCCAGAGAGGACTATATACATTGTAGTACTTTTCCCCCCCAACACAAAGCAGTTACAATTTTAGATGTACAGTTGTGCCTGCTTAGCTGAGCACTGCATTGCCTGTATGTTTGTGAGTTTTTGGGGTCTGGGGGAGGGCTCTGTACAGTCTGTTTTCTGTATATAAACTGGAACATTTATTTTATGAAAAATGTAATGCAATTTTATTACTGGTGTGAATTAAAAATTATGAATGTTTCCTGGTTATCTTTGCTGTGGTTTCTTCTCCATGTGCCAAAAGCCTGTATTTCCTGTGCTTTATGTTGAGCAGACTATTAGAAAGGTATACACATATCCCTGGAATCACATGGATCACAGCAGAGGGAGGTTCGCACATACCAGCTGAGGGAAATGCTGCTGCAGAGTTAGACCTCTCTGCTTGAACTGTGCAGAGACTTATGACCAACCACCTTCTTCCCTGTACAATGGGAGGGAATGAGCTGGGGGCAGGTAATAGCTGGGAACCACAGGCATCACTGGCCAGGTCCCACCAAGGCTGCTGAGCTTCTGGCTGAGAGGCATCTTGCTTTGCACCTCTATGAATTCAGACAGAGCATTTCCTTGGCCAGGAGTGCTTGTTGGCCAGTTGATAGTGTCTCCAGTCTGGGCTGCAAGGAACAGGCTCCCTCCAGCCCTGCCAACAGGTGCTTGGGTATTGATCAGAATATTAATTTCAAGGCTTTGATAGGCAGTGGGATTTTCCCATGGGGCATCACTTGTCCAGGTCAGAGCTGCTGTGAGAGCTGATGTCAGGGTTCGAACGTGACCGGGTGCTGATGCAGCATCCCTTCTCGCAGCCCTTGTTGCTTACTCTGTGCCAGGTGCTTTGACCTCCCTCGTAACAAAAGCGATCAGACTTGAAGCATCTCCCGGAGAAATATTCTGAACTGTGTTCCTGCTGCGATGCTTTGTGCAATGATTTTCAAGGTTATGCAATTCATGTGCAACCCACTGGACTGTATCAAACACATTTCTTTGTATGGTGAGTGTCACTTTAATATAGTGCACCAGTAGCTGTAAAGGATGGCTGCAATTCTATTTATTTTGTCTTCTTGCTTTTTCTTAGATTTACACCCCTTTCCTTTAATAAATAGACACCAAGTACTTTTTTTTTCTGATGTGACTTAATTGGTTGCTGGTCCTGGGTCGCTTGTGTGTGTTCTCTGAATTGTAAATGCCAAATGCAGTGCAGCTTGGTGCTGCTCTGCCTGTTGCATGAAATGCTTTTATGTACACCTGTGCTGAATAATGGCTAAATAGAAGCAAAACAGCACTAGACACCTGGTGTGTTTCAAAATATTGCCTGTCATCTAAAGCTACCTCAGACATGTGGATTGATTGAGTGATTTTTCTTCATAAACAGACATTTTGGGTTATGAGACCCATTATGAAATGTGTGGCCCCCATCTCCCTTTATTCCTATAAGCATGAATAAGAGTTAAAAAACACCTCTAGCTGCCTATGGATATGTGGTGTTTTAACTGATATTCCATTTTAGTGCCTTTTGGGGTTGGGGGAGGCTGTCTTTTGAGAAACTGTAGAGTTGATGCTTTTTTTGTAAAGGCTCTCAGAGGTGTCCACGCTGGGGCTATGGAAGGAGCAGCTGGTTCCCCAAATGTTTTGATTCCTTGCTTTGAAATGGGCTGCCAGACAGTCACTGCCTGTGTTCTAGAGTGATGGCTCCTCGCCTGCCTGTGGGATTTGCTGTGATTCAACACACAATGGCAGTGCGGGGGTGCTGTCCCATGGTGAGGAAGGGAACAGTAAAACCAAACCAAAACACTCACTAAACAAGCTGGAGAGACTACTCAGTTTCAGTTCAGATTCTTAAGGAGAGTTTTGCTACAAGTTTGAAAACTGAGTCCTTCAGAGAATGGTACCTTCTAGAAAGCATTTTTTTCTTGGCTGAGGTGGTCTCCTTCAGAATGAAGGGAGGAGAAACGTGTAGCTTTTCAGAGCTGCTTGGCTAATGCCACTAGTGGCTCTGCAGCTGCCAGATCTCTTGTACACCACTGGGAAAGCTGCAGAAATGTCACCCCAGAGGGAGGAGGATGCTGGAGGAGAGGGTCGTTTGTGCCAGAAAACCTACTCTACTATTGGATGAATACAAGTGGCACTTGATTGGTGTGAGCCATGTCTTGCTGCGTATGCGAGTCCCCAAGGTAGGTCTGCAGGGGAGGCATATCTGAACTGGGCCAGTTTGGATGTGTCTGTTAGCCACACTATGGGCCATGATTCATGTGCAATGGCTTCTCATTGCCTCCCTGCACTTGCCCTTGCTGTGAAATGCAGGCAGTGCTTCCCCATTGGTGTGCAGGGACTTCATTTCTGATGGGCAGCCCTCTTGATTTGTGTCCATAGCTGTAGATCTGATTGCTGATGTCTAACAGGGAATTTCACAATGCTGTTTTATACAAAAGCCCCAGCTGGCAGTTGGATGGGTGGGAGGAAAGCCTAGGGCAGGACATAGCTTCTTGCTGCTGAGTGAAGTGAGGCAAATGTCCAGTTGTCTTATATTAAAAAAAAAGAAAATACAAGGGAGAAATCTGTATCCCTCTTTTCTGCACAGCAGACAAGGCCTGCCTGCCACAGCCTGTGCCCCAGAGAGTGTGAAGGTGGGATATCTTTAAAATAAAAACCACAAGAGGACAATGGAATCATGAATTTTTGTCTGAACACTGCAAATTTGCTTAATAGAAACAAGTGCTGGAGTGCAGACCTGCTGTTGAATAATCACTTCCACTCTACAGAGCAGAGCACAGAAACCTTTTGATGGTGTTATAGTCATCACTTGGCATAAATATTCATTCAAGGAATCAGAGCAGAGTAAATGGCATTTTAGCCGCTAATCATTTAGTATTAGCAGATAGCCTTTTTACTGCTAAAGATAACCACTGCTTAATCAGTTTAGTGACCACTGGCATATAGTATGACATTTAAGCCTGTGCCTCAGTCCCCACATTGAGGACACGGCTGCCTATGACTCCTCTGCCCAAGCTTCCATCGTTCCCAATGTCAGCCCAGCCGCCGCCAGCTGCCAGCTGCACTCAACTGGCTTTAACTTCTGCATTATCTACCATTTGCCTCCTTATCTTAGATCAAAGAGGTATTTTAAGTTCATACTACAAATGTTAAAGTCTAGGATCTTCTTTTTTTTTTTTTTTTTGTAGTCAGGGCTAATGGCTGATCACAGCACAGTCTGATTTTGAGATTAAAAACAAGCCAGTATTTAAAGGCAATCAAAATCTTAAGCTTCTTCTCCATTCATCTTTAATGCTAGTGTAATTGCTGCACAGATTCTGGCTCTTCCTCCAGACTTAATTTATTTTATTTTTGGAGCATGCCCCTGTCTGTCAGAGGGATGTTATACTTCCCTGAGCAGCATTAGCCCTGTTGAGCGCTCCACCATGGGCAATCCAGCTCACCCCATTTCATATCTTGCCAAACAAGTTAATCTAATATTATCAGCGGTTTGTTACCTCGTTGTTAGCTTAATTTACTTTACAAGAAATGCTATATTTGCATTTCAACCCTCTGTCATTGGCTTGTGAACTGCGCTTCCCAACGCCAAGAAGGGATGGTTTGCACTGTTTGGCGCCAGTCCCTCGGCGCGGCATTGCCACAGAGAGGAGAGGGCTATCACACCCATCAGGCATTTTCCCTAATTGGCCAGGGAGGATGTGAGGAGTTGGAAGGTGTTATGCTTTTATTTGAAGGAAAACTTTTTCCACTTTTGTTTACAAGCAGGCAGGTGTGCCTGCCTGGAGAGTGCCGGGACCCCTGTCCCGGAGCAAGGTGTTTGCAGGCCCAGCCCCTCTTCCCCTTTCCCCCCGGTCCACCACGCCTCAGCATGGGGAGGCCCGTGGCCCTGGGACCTCCCACCTGCCACGGTACCTTGGACTGGGGCGCGGTTTTGGCAGCCCTGTGCCCCGGTGGGGCCGTGGCCAGCCATGGTCCCATGGTGTCCCGGCTGCGGTGGGCTCCCAGCACGGGGTCGTGGCTCTGGGCCCAGTGCCTGCCCCAGGCGGCGTGGGCCTGCAGGATGCCTGTGCCCGGTGCCCCCGGTGGCCGGGACAGTCGGGGGGTCCCGGTGGGAGGCTGGGAGAAAACAAACACCATTTTTGTCTAAGCCACATGGTGGAGGCGGGGAAGGTTTTCCCACGGTTGGGGACCGGAGGTAGGCAGGGGGTGAAGATGAACCAATGGGCGCGCAAGGCTATGCCCTCCTGGGGTGGAAGAGCATGGGAAAAAGGGCATCAGGCAGGTGTGAGATGCGAAGAACTCTGGGCCAGGACAAAAAGACATAAAAAGCAGCAAAGCCCAGACGCCAGCCCTTCTTTCAGCTGTGCGAAGCTCCTGACAGGGTGGCTGCTGTAACTCGGATCCCTTCCCTGCATCACACATTTCTGGTTTGTTCAAGAGGCTCACCCCATCCTTTTATTTGTTTTTTTTTCCTCCCTGCCTATCCTCGGATACTTAGTTTAATTTTCAGGTTTTTATATTGTTTGATAAGGATGTTTCTTTTAACATAAGGGTGTTCTTAACATATTTTTGTTCTCTGTTTTAATAAAAGTTTTCTCTATCTTTATACTCAGATGAGTCTTGAAAATTCGGTATTGAATTCATTTTAATTCACTTCAACTGTCCCTTTTAAATGAGGACAGAAGAAGGATTTCAAAAGCCATAGAGCAGGTCCTGGAAATGCAATATTCAGAGTAGCACAAATACTGCAGCTGCTCTTCCAGTAATAGAGCTGAGTCATAGACAGTAGTTTTCCCTGGTGGCAAACATATACAGTAAATGTCTTTAGTATGGAAATCAGCAGACGTATGGGCACAGGAGCAGACGTTTGCAGCACCAACAGGTTCACCAGGCTTTCAGGGATGCTCCCACACCAGCCCCTGCCACACACTAGGGACTTGCCAAGGTCTCTCTGCCAGCATGGTGAGGGCCCTGCACCTCACTTCCAGATTGCTGGTGTGGGGGAGCCATGAGCAAAATTCTCCAAGCAATCACTCAAAAACCACTTCCCCAAATGACCCACCTCCCAGCCTTTGGCAGCTCTCAGATGGGAAGGCTCTTCTCCAGCTGTGCCAGCTGCAAGGCCTGAGGGGTCATGGGACAGGTTTGACTGTAGGTACTGGCTGTAGGTAACATTAGTGATTTTGTACCTTGGGCTGGCCCCCCTAGGTTAGAGAATGTGGAGTTGTTGGAGATGGCTTTTGCCAGTGAAACTTTCTGACTTAATTCTTGATTAGCTCACTCTGTGTCCCATTGCTAAGCCCTGTCCCTGTTTATGGGATGCTGGCTTCCCACTTGCTCTAGCAATTGCTGTCTTTCCCTGTGCTAGCAGGAAGCAGCAGGCTTGCCTGCTCTGAGTTTGTAATATTATTTCCTAATGGGAAGGTACAGCAGTGGGGTGATGCCATTTGCCCCATCCTCTCACTCCCCTGTGTCCCCAGATGTCAGCTTCTCATGCAAAAATGGACTTTTTAGCAGAGAGAGATGTTGCAAATATTTTTCTAGGGGAACCCATTCAGATGTGGGGCTGGTCCCTGGCTGCCTGTCCTATTGTACTCCAACCCATCAAGTAGCTCCAGCTTCTCCTCTGTTGGGCAGGCGTCCATCCCCAGGTACAGTATTCCCTGCAGTGCTTTCCAGGGCAGGGCTGAGGCTGGAAGCATTGGCTCCAGGGGCAGCCTTGGTTTACACATCTGTGTAAGTATCACTGCTTAGAGGAAGTGAACATCTCCATCTGTGTGTCTATCTTGCTCTGATTTTAAAAGCAAAATGCTCAAGGATGCCAAAGATGACAACTCTGACCAGGCTGAGATGTCTGGTGGGGCAGCTGCTTCATGGTGCTGAAGAAGGTTTTTAACTGAGAGAAAGCAGGGCTGGAAGGACCAAACCTGGAGAAGCAGCAGTTGAGATGGAGAGATGGATTGAATTGGGGGATCAGCTGCAGATGAAAGTACCAAATATTGGTAGATTATTGTGAACACTTGGAGTCAAAGTACCCAAAACAGAGATCAGTTTTGCCACTATGAAGCACCCCATAAGTAATGTTAACAGTATAAGTGTAAATACAAATAACATTAATATATTGCACTGGCCACAGCTTTGAGACCAGTCATCCCAGCTAAACCTCCCCAGTGAGGAGACGATTTAAGCTGCTGCTGCATTGCTTGTCCACCATCCCACCATTGTCCACCATGGGAAATCCTCCCTCCCCCTGAGACCTGAGAATTCACTCTCTCTGGGGTTTTTGCCTATGTGAGCAACCATTGCCCCGTACTGGATCTGCTCCCACCTACCCACAGCACAGTTAGCTCAGCACATAAGGACAAATACTGCCAAGCAGGCAAATGGGTCAGATTTTGGACAAGAGGCTGACTTAGATCCATGTATGTACACATGCATCCTCTCTGAGCCATGGGCAATTTTTTCTCTCCAGGTGATATAGGGGAAAAAATGGGGCTTGGCTGGGTGAGTGGCTTTGGGAGCACTGTAAAACAAAGGTGCTGTGGTGAGGGGAGGTGTGATGGCCAAGCCCAGGGTTAGGGCTGCTGGAAGTGTCAACCTTCATCCTCAGTGGGTGCCCAGCAGCTGGAGCCATGGGCAGGGCCTCGGTGCAGCCAGAGCTTGCTGCCAGCCCACGGGCATGATGTGGCAGCACCTGCAGGCTTTGGCATGGCTGTGGGCACCTTGCACACCCAGGGCAATGCACAAATACACATTTAGACTCCACCACTGACCAGCCACATAAACCTTAAATCCCAGGAGCTTCCCGGAAGGAATATTTCACTACTAACTTGAAATTAATTTGAGAAGAGCAAGAAAGTGCTGTCTGCTGTCTGCCTGCGGGTGGGCAGAGGGACCAACTGCCTGTTTCAGTTCTCAGTGGTAACATTCTTGGAAAGAAATGTTGCTAGTGCAACCTGAACTTTTATGGGTGATTTTACTGAGAAAATTACTTGGAGAATTGCTTTATTATTATTAAATAGAATCAGGTATTTACTGGAAGGTCTTGGCATCCCTGTAAAAACTGTAGAAAATTGTGGATTTATTTAATGAAAATCTTGTTGTTCAAAACACTCTGGGGCATATCCTGTGTGCATCCCAGCAGTGGGGGCCTGCACATGGCTGGAGCGCCGAGGCAGGAAAAGCACTGATTCCCTGCAGTCTGCCTCTCCCTCTGCAGCTCACCTGGCATTGTTTCACCCTTAAAATGCTTCCCTATGCGCTTTGCCATCCATATCTATCACAGTGGAGTTACATGTAGCCTGTTGGTGGCATCAGAGTGGTCATCAGTGGTGCTCAGAAATGTGCTGCCACCCTCCAAGGACAGTCCCTGGGTGGCATCTACCTTGGCAGCTGATGGATTGCTTTTCTCTCTTTGGCTTTGGGTCCCATTGCTGTTCCGGATCTTCCACCCATGACCTCCAGTCAGTAGTTCAAAGGCAATGGATGAGCAAAACACTATCCAAGGCATCTCTTTCCAAGTCCTCCAGCAGCAGCTATAGAAAGGGGAGGACTGACACTGCCCAGAGCAGGGTACTGGGGTCGAGGACAGACTGGAGCCAAGGGCAGACATCTAATCATGCTGCAGCCAGCACGTGCCAGTCACAAAGACCATGCTGAGGTGATCCCCAGTCTTTAAGAATGGTTTTTCAGTAGTCTATTATTTAAGTGATCCCTTTAATGTTTAACGCTCACGTTCAGAAGGAGAGACTTCTGTTTGCAGTTTGGTTTTCCGAAAAGAGATTGTCTTTATGATAATTTACATTTTTTAATTAATTTTTCTTAAATTCTTGCTGAACATAGCCCAGAGATGCAGTGAAGCATTTTGCCTTGGTAGCAGTAATAGCAGCCCTGGGGGGCTGGGCGATGACCTCTCTGCCAGACACAGGAGAGGAGAAAAGGTGCCCAAAAGTCCCTAAGGGAACACGAAAGGTTAGGACACAACGTTGTTCAGAGCAGGATGCCTTGTCTTTGCACCCCAGAGGAGGCTCCGGGAAACCCCAGCCTTTGGCAAGACACAAACATTCAAAATGTGGCTCAGCCGTGGCTGCAGTGGCAGCCCAGGGGCTGCTCCCAGCTGCCCTGTGCCATGTCCCCTCACCTCGCTAGGGAGCAACAGCCTCATAAATAATTCCTCAGTGTAATGGCAATGTTGTAAAACATGAATATTTAGTGCATGCATAATAGTTGTTTATTCATACTTAAATGTCAGTTGATGAAAACATTTTTAAAAGGCTCCATTCCCGGGGAAGCACAAGCGGCCAGAGGAGATGGGATGCAAAGTCACACTGTTTCTTGCCACACTGAAGACCAGGGCTGCAGTGATGGACCCGTGCACTCTTTGGCTGCATCATGTTCCCGCTCCCTGGGTACCAGAACTGTGGCAGCCAGGGCTCTCATGATCTTAACAGGTCTATCACCCACCAACAGCTGGTTTTGCATTTGTGCCAGAGCTGAATTTGGCTAAAACCCTGCCAGTTTTCCTGGTATGCCTGTGTAGCCCACACGATAGAGCCATGGGGATGCTACTGGGGCAGGCTGGGAAGGGTGTGCATTCCCAGTATGGGTGACTATCCAACAATTTGCAGGTCAGGGATGCTGCGACGGCAGGTGTGGGGATGCAGCCGAGGGTGAAGGCAGGCAGTCCCCCCTCATCCTGCCCGCCTCCTGCCCGCTCCTGCTCACTAGAGAAAATGTTCAGCACTTGGGAAGGGGAAAAAAAAAAAGAGAGAGAAACAAATTATCAGTAAAGTAAAGCAACACAAACTTATGAAGGACATTTTTTTTTGCTGTCAATACACACAAAGAGACAAAAATTGGAAGCTTTTGAGGAAAAGAAATGCGTCTGAACTTCTGAGCAAGCGAGAAAGTACTGAAAAGCCCTTCCATGCCGAGCTCCTCTGAGGTAACTTCTGTGCTTGGAAAGAATATTTCAGAAGACATTTTATTCTTTAGAAGATGCCAAAAATGCAAGACTTGGCACTTTAACAAAACAGAAAAAGGAAAACACATAATCTTCTTAACTAGTAAGTCTTTGAGCCCAGGATCACATTGTTGCCATATAATAAAAAGGGATGTTATGCAGTAAATTGGGCAGTTAAGAATTCTGTGCATACTCAAAATCATGACATTTCAAGGACAATAAAGTTGGCTGGCTCATGGCCATTGGCCATACGAAGAGAAAACAAAAAATGGATTGTCAGCTGGTTATTCATACCGCATTACAAAACAAGTCTCCCAACAGGCAAACACTCTTTATTGCTTGTGTTTCTGCTCCAGAAATATATTTTTTAATTAAAAAAAAAAAAAGACTTCTTGCAGCATTCATCTTACAAATGTTAACCCCTTAAAAGACAATTCTGACATGCTTTGCCGCTGGCTTTTCCACTTTATAAATGTTCTACAGACAAGGAGAAAATCAGAAGGAAAAATTTATTTCTCACAATGTATGAGCTGTTTGTTTCTTTAGTGGAGAAAAAAAAAGAAAAATCAAGGCATTCGAGACAGCTTTTATGCTATTAATCATGTGGGATGAGATTAATCATGTGGGATGTTTTGATTTTTGGGGTGTCTGATTTGAAATAATCCTTGGGGAGTTGTTTTCCAGATAAAACATGTAGAATCTGTGAGCATGTGCTAAGTGGTGTCCCCAGAGCTGCAGCCAGGATTGAGGATGGTCCCAGTTTTGGGATGGGCTGCAGAATGAAGCTGCTGGCACCAATGTGCCAGGTCAGTGGAAAGGTCAGCCCAGCAAGGCACTCACGATGAGTAGGGCATTATTTTGGCTGTCGTTGTGTAATGTCACTTTACCATGACCTGCTGGACCATACAGGCTGCCCAGTGGCTGTATTGTTACTGCAGCATGTGTTTGTGCACAAACAATGATTTCTATTTCTCTCATGGTGTGTTATGCACTGGCAAAGATGTTGCTTTCTGGGAGCCACTGCCTGTGCTTTCCACAAATACTTCATCAAGTTAAGCCAGGTGCTGGGAAAGCCAAACTCTGAGTTACATACTGCTTAACTCCACACTTTTATCCTTTCATGGCTCTTTATTTCCATGATTTCATTTCTCCCCAAAGAACTTGATTCTGGCTTTTAAATAAAGATGAGCTTTCTAATAAGTCTTCTTCTCGCAGAGTCACTGTCCTTTTTAGAAATAGCTGAAGCATTATGATTATTACATTGCTGGGTAACATGGGAAGTACCAAATCTGGCAAAATTATTAAGCATCTCACTTAACCTTGATCAAAACCCTGACTGCCCCTGTGTGAGGCACACTGAAACACCAGTGAGGACAGGAGCATCTCCAGTACACGAGGGTACATGCTTGACCCTCACTGGCATGAAGGTGAGATGCTGTGGGGACAGTCCCCTCCTGGCTGTTGTGGCCATGGAAAGAGCTCTGTGATGCAATCACCACAAGGAAGAGCCCAACCATCACTTTGGTTTTCATTTCCAACAGGTGACCAGCTCCATTGGTGTGACAGCCCACATGCTTCTGCTCCCTGGTCTTCTTCATGTTTTATAAAAATGATGATCCTTGAACTGTACTTATTCATTTATTTGTATAGAGGCAGGCAGTCTGGGGGAATTAAACAGAAGCCTTTCTTGCTGATGGAGGGGAAAGGCAGGTTTCTGACACATTGCTTCCAACAGGTCCTTATTCTTTCTCTTTAATTGTCCTGGGGGTTGTGCTGGAACAGCTGTGGATTGTTTGCAACAAGATGATCAGGACTACATCTTCTGCAGGTGGAAGGGGAGCTGGATTGGCCTGTGAGGCTGCAAGCATCTGACTGGAACAGGTATGGCAGTGGTCTTTTTCTGGGCTTTTTGGGCTGGAGAAAGAGTAGGAACCAGTGTACCTGGGAATGAGATGAGCCTTCTGAGAAGGGTGAGATGGGTGTGTGGTATGTGTTGGTGTCATGTTATTCTGAGTTTTGTTATAAGCTGCAATGGTATGTAAGGAAAGAAATGTCAAGTCACTGATTAAGTCAAATCCCCTTGGCTCAAGGATAAGGTTTTGCTGTGGGAGAGAGTGTTTGGTCATAGAGCTGCCACAAAATTGCCCCTCTCCTGCTGGGAATGTGGGCTGTGGGAGAGAGACTGAGTCAGGCTGGTTTGGGAAGAGTTTTTTCCCTCAATCATTTAAGTAAATCTTTCCTGACCACAATTTAGAGGAGAGGCTTGGCCAAAAAAAACTTCTGTGTTTTTTGCAAGTTGCTTGTTGTTTGTAGATATGACACCAGGCTGGATCCCGAACTGATACAAATAGGTTCATTGCTTGCCAAGTCATTGTATTCCTCTCATCCTCTGAGCCCTCGGTCAGCTCCTATCTCCTCTGTAATAGCTCCTGCTTTCTATGCCACTGTTTCTACACAACAGCCTTGCTTGCTCTTTCCACTTCTCTCTCTCCTCCCAAGTTCTTGAGCATCTTTATTCATAGTGTGATTTGCTCAACCTTCGTTTTGTGTTTTAATCCACTTCAGTCTGTCCCCTGGCTCTGCCTATATCCATCACTGCTCATATTTACCTTGTTTTGATTGCACATTCTGTGGGACAAAGTGCAATGATGCCATTTTGTGGATAATTAAATCCTCCTGGTTGTGATCCAGCCAGCGGGACAACTCGCACTGCATTGCACAGGAGAGTATAAACTGCCTGGATTTGCATGCAGAGTCTGTCGTCTGCTGTGAATCATTTTGGGATGCTTTTGCATGAGCGAAGCTGTTTAAAAATAAATTGTATTGTATTAGACTAATGGAAGATAATAAATTCGTCTGGTCTTTTAGCTTAAAATTCATCAATGTCTGGAGCTGGAAGAGGGGAAGGAGCTGGAGGACATCGACTCATTGGGCAATTAATGGCCAGGAGCTTGGCACTTGCCAGGATTCTCTGATGCTTAGCACTGTCACAGCACCTTGGCAACATAAGGACCCCTCTTAACAAAAACTACAAAAAAGCCCTCCCTCTTTTAAACATCAATTAACAAGACATCCCTTAATCAAAGTTTGCTCTAAGTGGCACTGTGCAAAGGGATTATTGCAAGATCAAAAACCTTTGAATTATTGAAGCCTTCAAACCCTAATGGCATTTGCTGTCCCCTCTCTGTCCCCGTGCTACAGCAAGGAGATCCCTTTTTTGGCTGTTGCAATTTCCCCAGGATCAGAACATGTCAGCTCTGCTCTGACTTTAGCCAGCAGTATGGGAGAGGGGTTGCAGACTCAAGCCCAGAGCTCCTTCAGACTGCCACTGGGCAATTTTGGGGAGATAGCACTCAGAGTGCATGACCTGCACTGTGCTGTCTTGCTGGTGTGTTGACAGGGCTTCCAGGACAGTGCCTCTTGCCTCTTGTCCCACAGCCCCATTCTGGACATGGGGGTACTGCAGGAAATGAACTTGCAGTAGGGACAATTCACATTCTGTAGAAAAAGTGCACTGGCTGTAAAGTCAACTTTGTGGTTATTTCTGGGCATCATCACCTCCTCTGAGTACCAGCATCCTGTTCCCCCATCCCCTCACGTCCATGTCCCCCAGCATATGCTCTCTTTGGTTCCCACTGTTAAACTGCTGCAGACAGACCATGGCACCAGGTGCCTCTGGCATTGCTCCAGGACAGCATCCCCGCAGGGTGACAGCCCTGTGATGTCAAGCCCCAGGCTGTGGCAGAGGGTCCCTGCTCATGTTAAGGTCTATTCACTTTTCCCCTCAGCCCCCCTTCTTGTCCCAGTTCTGTTGTAAACCTGGGGTGATCCTGGTTACATCTGCAGGGCAAGGCCTGATTGGAGCCCACATATGCAGGAGGTGAGGTGAGAGCAAAACATGGAGGGAAAGCAGCTTATTAGCAGAGCAAATAATTCACGGTGAATAATTTCTTCAACAAACACTGCTCCTATTTTTTATATCTGCAAAGGGACTGTGCTCTTCCTGAATCTGCTGGAACTCAGAATTAACAAAACATGTTTTTTTTTCCTTTTGGTTTGGGATGTGTGAGAGTGCTGGCTGTGTTCAGGCTGTCCTGGCCAACTGCAATGCCTTACTCCAATTGCCACTCTGCTACCTTGTCAGAGTACCCCAGCACTCTCCCTTTGCCCAGCCATGACAAAGGTCCTACAAACATGCTATTTTCCTGAAAATGTGGCAAATGCAAGGACCTGTGTGGGCAGGCTTAATATTGACCTAACACAAAAGATTGCGTAGGTAAACTTTGCTCATTGATAGAAAATGAAGACCAAAGCTGCTCATGTTGAAACTCACCTGTGTGTTTGAGACAATGCCCTGGATGCATTTTTTCAGTAATTTTTTTCTTATGTTTGACTCAATACAACTGTTAGTTTTCTTTCACATCTTCAGTGATGCTCAGCTGAGGAAGCGAAGAATGTAATTTATGGAAGGAAAAGGTGCAGCAAGTAGATGTTTTGTCCTCTACAAAGTACTCCTGCCACTTAAGAACCCACTTGTTGAATGTAACTTTTGGTTGATGTCATTTTCTGGTTTGTGAGCAGCTTCTCCCAAAGCCTTGTTTTGAGGAAAAGTATATTTCAAAAAAAAAAAGTGTGTGTATGATCTGGACTCTGCTGTTAGAAGTGGTGAGGCTCAAGGCCCTTGAAAGTCAACTCTCTTATTGCTGGTAACATGATCTAGTAGCACTCTTCCCTCACACCCCCAAACCATTGCATTTACATCAGGAGGTAAAGGCTATGAGAAAGTTCCAGGTACAAACACACTGTGCTTCGAATTGCTGTTGTCCTTCCTCGATACAGATCATGGTTGGGCTGATCTGGCCAAAGCTAACTCTGTTGATGCTCACCCTGTCCCTAAACAGACTCCTAAGGGGGCAGCTTGGGCAGGTGCTTATTCAGAAGGAAGGTGTGATGGGCAGCACCTACTTGGGTGTATGGTGACTGCTGATTACTCTAGGCAAGTAGAATAAGCTCAGATTTTATGCCCATTAGCAATAGCTCAAACCAGGACACCTTTCCCATGGCTGGTGATGGGCTGACACAGGAGCAGTGATGCCTAAAATGAGAGAAAAACTTGCCCAACAAGTATAAAGTAAAGAGCTGTTCTTTAATGGACAACATTTCACAGATCATGAGAAAGGATGGTAGGAAACCTCTAATTGTGAGAAACCATGCAGCTATGCTAAAATCTGGAAATACAAAGAATATAAGAAATATTAAGGCATCAGCAGGCTCCAGGGCTGCCTTCCTTACTGCAGCTGTGAGAGGTGGAATTTGGGATTAAAGGTCTTGCTCTTCAACATCCTGCTACAAGCCTGCCTCCTCTCATGTCACCTGAGTTTTGCAGGGGTTTCTTGCAAAGTCACTCCTGGTGACTTCTCTGATGCAGACCAATACCCAGCTGTGTGGCTGTCCCCTCCTCAGTGCCACAGTGGCTCTCCCAGCACTTGTGTGGGGCACAGGAGCCATACCTGGGGCTATGCTCAATGCTATGCAGCAGGTAAATCTGTATCTGCAGCAGAATCACTGCCCTGGTAAAGCACACTGCTCAGGAGTTCACTAGATCAACTTTCTAGTCACTCCAGGTCTTTTAAAGGACTCTTGTTTGGTTTTTTTTTTATTATCCAATTAGCTACACATGTTAATAAAAAAAATTTCTTTTATATAAAACCAAACAAATTTTTTTTTCTCTGCCTGGAGTGACATAAATAGACCTTTTCATATACAGATTCAGTGTCCTGGGACTGATTTGTGGATATATATTGCTGCTTAGAAAGACTGTAATTTACAGGTGATTCTTTGGAGGACTTCAAATTACTACCACTCACATACATGGATATATAAATAAAAAATGAAGCTTCTCAGGACATTCTACATAAACAATTTTCCTGGGAAGAAAAAGGATTCTCAATAAAAATAATAATAAAAAAACACAGATTTTTTTTTTATATCTATGCCACTACATAAAGTTGGAGTAGATTACTTCAGTCCTTCATTTCTATTTCAGCATTTCCTCCAACATTTTATCTTTTTTCTTCCATCATATAGAAATAAAATCCTGCTATATTCTGCTCCTGGAGGAACTGGCAGGTTTGGAGTCTGGAGGTAGCAAAAACTCTGCTGCACAGCCCTGCCTGTCTGCACCGCCTCCAAGAAGAATAGGGATGGGCAGGATTAGCTCCAGCTGCCTTAATGAAACATCACTTCAGCCTCTAAGTCTCTCTCATGGAAAAGCACATACACGCACAAAGAGAAATACTCTTGGAAGCTGCTTGTGGTTTTATGGCCCTGTTGCTGGGAGCTGCTGCCAGTGTCTGCTCTCAGCAATCAGGCTCACTCTTAGAGCTGCATACCATAAAGTCACTATTCCACTCTGGAAAGTATTTATATAAAGTTTGGCTTTCTTGGTCCAAAACAGAGCTGTGGCTCACCTAAACCAGGATCATGTGTCTTCAGGAATAGCCAAAGACACATCTGCAAGATGAGCCCTTCAGCGGCACCACTGAGCACCCAGGACTGTACATTTCCCTCCAAAATTTTCCAGCCTCCAATGTCTGTGCTTCAGGGGAAGCTGTAAGGGCGAGTTGTATCATAAGGTAGAAGGATCTTTTCTGCCACTAATTTGTCCAGCTGCTTTTTTTTTTTTTTTTTTTTTTTTTTTAATTTTTTATAATNTTTTGTGATTTTTTTTTTTTTTCAAAGTTCTAAACAGATTGATACAAGTTTAGATGATTGTGTGATCTGAAAGTAGATCATTTAGTGGTAGTGAATGCTCCTCCTTTCCCATCAGAAGACAGGTCGGGTTTAGTCCCTTTAATAAAGCAAGCAAAAAAATCTGCCTTCAGCTGCCAGGGTGAATTTCCAATGTAATTTAAGGGTTTAAAAATGAGAACAACTTGTGTGGAGGAAAAGGGATCTCAATGTATAAAAAAGGCATGCTTTTAATAGAGATTAGTTTATCCATATTCCATTACCAAATCCTGTCCCATTGGACACTGTTCCTGCACAGCCTGGCAGGATTTATCAGCCTCAGTGCTTGCAGGCTCCCTTGTGCTGCTGCTCTCCCAGGGAGCCGCGAGGAGTGAGGCAGGACAGGCTGCTGTATATCACCCATCTCCTGCTCGCCAAATGATGATTCAGATTCACACCGAGATCTATAAAAGTCAGTGGTTTATTGCTGTCTTGTATTTCTGTATTAACCACCTCATTATCATCCCAAATGGAGTATAAATCTGAGGGTATCCAGTTGCTCAACCCTGCGTGCTTGCACTCCCCCGCCTCCTCCCGTATAAATCTCAGCTCTAGGTAACGGGAGGGACTCTGCAGTTTCGCAGCTCAGGAGCATGCAGTTTTTATAAAGGACCGGCTTCCCCTGCTTGGGGCAGGCCAAGGCAGTGCTCCCTTTGACTGTATTCTCTGCTCCGAGGGCTGAGCTGCTGGTGTCGAGGAGCAGCAGCACAGATTCTTCCTGGGGACGCCATGCAGAAAAAGCTGTCTCTGCTGCCAAGCCACACATCTCACCCCTAAAATCTGGGAGATGTGCTGTTCCCTTGGAGAATGGTCTGTCTTTGGTGT
Source organism: Calyptomena viridis (assembly GCA_013390005.1). Taxonomy (NCBI): domain Eukaryota; kingdom Metazoa; phylum Chordata; class Aves; order Passeriformes; family Eurylaimidae; genus Calyptomena; species Calyptomena viridis. The sequence goes on along the minus strand of WEIV01011220.1, from coordinate 101,652 downwards.
CTGGGTTTTTTTGTGTGCAGGGTGCTGGCTTTGTTCAGCCCTGTGGTTGCTGACGTGAGACCAGTTGACAAGTGGCTGGGAACCATTCAGAGAAAGCCCCACACACCCTGGCCTCGGCCACACGCCACCTGCTTTGGGCACTCCAATGCACTGGAAAGAGCTTTTATGCCATGACCACAGTTCACCACGTGTCAGAGTCAGAAATAATTGGCAGATTAGGCACATAATCTTTTGATCTTTGCCATGATGTCTTATCTCTGGGAACACGTGCCATTAGCAGAAGACTTTTCCTGTAGCTCAAGGCTAACGTGTGCTTCTAAGTATCAGTGAAGAATCCTATTCTTAATAATGAAGTATAATTTTTCTAAAATACAGCAGGAAAAAATTGCAACCTTTGGACCAAGATCTCCCCAAGACAGAGAATCTGTTTGTCTCAGTTGAGTGTGTATCAACTGGGACACTTTTCCCACAGATGAGAGCTCATGCATTTATTGCTTGGCTATTAACTTTGTAAGGACAGACTGGCTTATGGATTGGGGCAGCTCAGATGGGGCTAATGCAGTCTGGCATTACTGCTTCACTGCTGTCAGACATCAATTCCCCACATTTTACTAAATGAATCCTTTTTCCCATCCTGTTTTCATTATGAAATAATGAACTAATTATTTAACATCTCCAAAATAGTTCAACTGAGTCATCTCAAATCTGATCAACTCTTAAAAAAATAATTTTTTAAAAATCTCTCTCTCCACAACGAAGTGTGTGGCCTTTCTCTTCAGGTCAGTTTGATGTGATAGAAACTACAGGTAGAGAGTAAGACCGAAGGTATTACAGAATCAAATAGATTAATGTAATTGTATGTAAATTGCAGGCCAAGGCATGTTGTTTTTCTCAGAGAGTGTTTCTTTTTTGCTTGTCTTGTTCATTTAGTGAGAGGAGACCAAATGAACAATGGAGATGGCAAAATAATTAAAAAATTATAATTATTTTCTGTTTCTGCATACTATAGAACACTTTTTTGAGTAGCTGCCTCTTAAAACTTGCACATCACTACTGGCTATTTTTGCTGCAAGTTCCCGTCCAATGCAAAGTGATGAGTTTCCTAGAATTTGATAAATTACACCCCTCCTTCGCAAATTATTCTCCTTCAATCTTCCACCACCTCTGGTCTTGACACATGTGCTGGAGAGGGCGACAGGCTTTTAAACCTCATTTAATGCTCATATCCAAGAGTTGAAGAGTTTTTTTGGGTTTCTCAGAGGTCACACTTACTTCTCAACTCTGCATGCATGCTTTTTAAAAATTATTATTTTAATCACAATGCCGTTGCTCCTGAGCTGATTCAGGCACTCAGGTCATGTGTATTCTAAAGCAAAGCTTTTGAGGAAGAAAAAAATATTGGGGACAGATACATTAGAGACATAATGAAGACACTGTTTGATGCTATGCCCAATGCTGAGACAGCTATGAGGGTGTGGGGCTTTTCTTCTCCTCTTCCTCCTTCTTCTCCTCATCCATGAGCTGCTGAACACCCCTCATTGCCTCTCCTGTGGCACCGGGTTGCCCTCCCTTTGTTCTTCATCATTGGACACTGAAACATCATGTAGTTGCACAAGGTGGTTTGTTCTGTGCCTCTTCTTTCCTTTTTTGGGGTCTTTTCTCTTCACAGAAACAACCAGTTCTCATTTGGCATGTTCTGGGCTGTCGGCTTCAGGCAGGTTTTCCCTCATTAACCCCTGAAGATACATTGGTAAAATGTCAGTGTCATACTTCATCATGCACATTAAATGCATACTTCATTAAATGCACATTGTTAGTCCTGGATTCATACCTACACTGTCTCTCTTTGTCTCTCTGGAAGCCTCATGTAAAGATCAAATATGATGTTATGGATGATGGTTAGAATGAGCAGTCTTCCTTCCCCTCCTGCTCCTATTCTTTCTGGTTTTTCTTTCTTTCTGGTTTTTCCTTCTGGTTTTAATTTATTTGGTTTTAATTTATTTCCCCATCTCCAGTGGATCTTTCCTCCATCTTCATTATACCAAGCAAGAGCAACTGTGATTTGCAGCATAGTCCTTCACGGTGTTGTTGGGGTGTGATGGGGAAATTCAAATGCTGATAGAACCTTTGGTGGTTATGGCTGTCCATGGGCCATTTTGGGAGGTGGGCTGCAAGGAGGAGTGAGAGGCTGTCCCAGTGCCTGCACAGCAGCATGGGGAGAGGGGCAGCTGGGGTTCATGTACAGTAGCCTTCTAGGTCTGACACTGGAGTCTGTAGCACTGATTAGCACATGACAGAGAGTTAAACCATTCCTGCGTGTCACCAGCTCGGGTGCAATTTTAACAGAGTAAACTACTCTTCCTTGGGTTACTCCTGTTGGTAGCTACTTTTTTTGTGAGGGGATGACAGGCTAATCCTGTTTCAAGCCTCCTGAAGGTGCCCAACACACAAAATCTGTACATTGTCCTTCTGCAGAACACAACATTTAGTTTGGATTTATCTGCAGAGAACTAGATCTTCTGCATCACTCCATTGCCTTTCCAGAATGCTTTGAGCACCTTGGCAAGAGATCCACCTTGGGAAGCCAACAGGCTTTCCTGCAAGGAATATAAGTTATGAGAAAACAGGAGCGTGAACTCTAGCATGTGTCACTTGTGTGCAGTAGAAGGCACACACCTCATGCACGCAGGTTAAGAGGCAGGTTCCCCTTTGAAACGTAGTGCCAGTGTTATGCAGCTTCACACTTGGTCTTTTGGTTTTGGTTTGCTGCAGTGAAACAAGTGTAATTTAATTTGGGTTCCCCAGTTGTGGTATCCAGCTCCCAGTCTGGCATCCAGGGCTAGAGAAGTTCGCATTTAGGTAAAAATGCTCCTAGGGACCAGCTGAGTTAATGTGGCCCAGAATAAGACCCATTGGCACAGGTGAGCCAGTTCATCTGCTGCCTTACTCTTTTCTTTTGGACTGAAACCTAAGCTCCAAAGCACGTGAAAGGTCTCCATGGCTAGGCAGTGCAGGCTGACACAGAAGCATGCAGAGTAATGCAACAGCAGCACCCTCACCAGTGATGGACACAGCTGGCTGCTGGCCCCTGACCGAAATGTGGAGGCACTGGTTTGCTCAACAAGAGGGAGAGAGGTGACCCTGCTGTGAAAATTTTTGAAATTCATGCTCACGAGTACAATCTCATACTATTTTAAGCTCTAGTCCAGCTGCTTTAATGTAATTTTGGACCCCTGAGATCAAGCCAGTACCAGGAGAGAGTGAGAAGAAAGGAATTTAATCAAAAATTAAGACATTTTCCCAAACCTCCATTCATTTTTGGGTACACATGTGCTGGAGTGTCCCCATTAGCGCCCTCAGCATTGCTCTGGTCACCGCAGACTCCTCCAGGCAAAGACGATTTACCCTGACTTTGGAGCTGTCATGGATGAAAGGCACTTAACAAATGCTTCTGAAACAAGAAAACCTCTGTACTCCTCTCCTCGTCATTCACTTTCAAATTGATAAGTTAAATACTGTACTCCAGCATAAACATTTCTCAGGGACAAAGTATAAACATTTCTAGTGGAGTGCACTTAATACAATTTTGTTTGCCAAGTGGCACTGTCTCCTCCCAAGCTATGTCTATGAGAGGGTTTTATTTAAATGGAGATATAAATTAATTGCACTCAGCACAGCCTCTCATCCCAGCTCTCTCCTGCATCCATACCCTTGGACTCTGTGAAGTAAAGGGCAGGTGGGAGCTGTGGCAGCTCAGCCTTGCTGAAATACTGGCAGGACATTGCTGCAGCCGTTCCCCTGCCTGCTGTCTCCCCAGGCTCCCTTCATTTTTTTTTCCCCCATTAGAAAAGATGTGACTGTATTTGCTTTAATTACATGGATGCATACGCAATTCCATGAAAGACCCCCTTCCCAAGGCAAGGGTTAATGCAGTGTTTTGTGACTTGGTTATACAGTGATGGGCAACACCAACTCTCAGACAGCTGGATTACATTAATATACGTCAGATATTTTAAGGTTTCATTCAGGAGAACAAAGCCTAATTTTAGACTTTGATTGAAAACCCATCTTCATAATAGCATGGCTAATTTCCTTTCAAAATTGGAAAAATTTAAGTTTTGACAATGTCTTAAACCAGGCCCACTTATTAGCAAACCTGAGCTTTCTGACGTCTGTCTGTCTCTGTTTGTCCCTTCTCTACCTGAATTACCAATTAGGTACAAATTATACACAAATTGGTCAAACCTGACCCTCCTTCAATTCATACCCAGTTATGTGTTTTCTTCATCCCTGAAATACTTTGGAAGAAAGTAAGGAAAAGTGCCATCCTTGTGAATGGAAATCAATTTTGCAGTCTAGACTAAAATTTTCATGTTTTGCAAAGAACTGCATATTACCACAGCCAGGTGTTGTCAGTGCTGTGGAGCCCCTCTGCCTCCATCACCCACAGAAGAAGGCAGGCAGTACCACACACATAGAATCACATAATATTATGTCAGAAGGGGATATCAAGGATCATCTGGTCCAACCTTTCTTGGCAAAAGCATGATCTGGGAAAAACGGCCCAACACCCCATCCAACTGAATCTTTAAAGTGTCCAAGGTTGCAGATTCAACCATTTCCCCTGAGAGATTATTTCAAAGGCTGATTGTTCTCATTGTGAAAAAATTTCCTCTGGTGTCTTACTGGAATATCCCCATGAGTAACTTGTAGCCATTACCCCTCATCTTTTTGGATGACTCCTTGTAAAAAGGAGCATCCTTTTTGCAGCCAGGAGTTTATTAACTGTTTTGATGTTTGTTTTCTTTTGTGTGAGATGCCAGAACTGCTACATGCAGGATTTTGACTAAAAGGTTTCTTCCAAAGCAGTCTGACTGCTCATTATGAAAGACAAGGGGAGGCTTGGACTGGGGATGGAGACTAGAAGGTCCCATGGATCTCAACCCACTTGAGGCCCCTCTGAAGCTCTGCCCAGCTCTTCCCTACTAGGAGATGTAATCTGTCAAGTCTGCAGAAACAAACTTGTTCTCGTAAAACACACAGCAGTAATTTTATGGTACGAGAGGAAAGACATACAGCCAGGGTCTTGCTTCTCATCAGAAAAACGGCAGCTACCTTTTCTACGCCTCTTGCCTTCTTTCACTTTTTTTACCTTTAAGATTAAAAACCTCCAGAAGAAGGCTTACAAGGTTTATGGCAGAGGTATACAAGAAGCAAATTAAAATTCCATAAATATATTTGCTGGCTAAAATTTATATATCCTGTATTCCTCAGGTATCTAATTAGATCCAAGAAGAAAATAGCCCTGCAAAGGATAGGCATTTTGTTCAAATAATTTTTAAAAATTGAGCTAAATAATGGCCATTTTATACTGCACACAATATAATTGTTCTTCTTGTGTTGGGGAGCAGTTATAAATTATCTGGTATCCCATTCAGTCTTGTTGCCACGCCGAGTACCAAACAATTGTGAATGTAGTTACTGGGCACGTAAATTCACGGCTTTCTGACAGCTATACCGTTATTGCCACTGCTAACTAACATTCTGCATAAAAAATGCAATCCCTGGGAAAGAAGGAGCATTTATCTAAGTGCTGACATTGAAACATTCTGAATAACTCTTTGAATCATTTGTACTATTATGGGGAGAAAATGTAATTATTGTAATCAGCCTTGAGTCTGAGGCCATGTTGTTTTAAAAAAAAGAAAAAAAGAAGGGAGAGGGGAGGGGGAAACCAGATCTGAACAACTAAAATGAACCTTGATAATGGAGCAGCCTTGAATTCCACTTCATTTATCACACTAATGGATGTCAAGATGACCTCAATCAAACATTTTGTTTTCCAGTTTTAAGCAATGGAAAATGTTTTTTTTTCCTCTGAGGGGGGAAAAAAAAAGAAAAAAAGAAAGTTATTTAAATTGTTCCTAGTAATTACATTAGAGTAGAAGGTCAAAGTCAATATGAAATAATATCAACCAACTTTTTGATGAGTCTAGTCCAGCTCTTTGCTGGCACAGTTTACATATCTCTATAATCCTAGTGCAAGCTTCGTGTTTCTCTTTCCCTCTTCCTTATATTTTTATACTTCAATAGAAATTGCATTTTGTGGTGTTTCATTAGTTTTCATTTGGAGCCCCAGGAGTATTTCATCTAACATTTTTAAGTAAATGATCATGTGGTTTAAACACCACTGCCCTGACTAGCATATTTCAGGATTGGCTATAGCTGTAAAAAAAGACAGAGAAATCTGACTAAAAAGAAGTTTATGACAGCAGCACTTCATGAAAATGTCTTTATTTACCTAGGCCAATCTTGTGAGTCACATCATGTTGACCTGAGGTATGTCCTGGGCAAAACATTGTGAACATGTATCTAGATGGCATGACAGGATGGGTTGATGAGGTGAGAGCAGTAGCTGTTGTCTACCTTGACTTCAACAAGGCTTTTGACGCTGTCTCATAGGGTAAGCTCATGAAATGTGGGTTAGATGAAGGAACAGCAACGTGGACCAAGCACTGGCTGAATGGCAGAGCTCAGAGGGTTGTGATCAGTAGAGTACAATCCAGATGGAGGCCTGTAGACAGTGGGATCCCCCACAGATCAGTACTGGATCCAGCCTTATTCAACTTGTTTATCAACGACCTGGACAAAGATAGAATGCACCCTCAGCAAGTTTGAAACAGGGGGGAGTGCCTGATGCACCTGAAGGCTGTGCTGCCATTCAGGGGGACCTTGACAGGTTGGAGAACTGGGTGGAGAGAAACTGGGGGTTCAGCAAGGGCAAGTATAGGGTCCTGCATCTGGAGAGGAATAACCCCAAGCACCAGTACAGGCTGGGGAATGACCTACTAGAGAGCAGCTCTGCTGAGAAGGACCTGGGACTTTTGGTGGATGACAAGTTGACTATGAGCCAGCAGCGTGTCCTTACGGCCAGGAAGGCCAATGTTATCCTGGGGTGCATCAGGAAGACTGACCAGCAGGTTGAGGGAAGGGATCCTCCCCCTCTACTTGGTCCTAGTGAGGCCATATCTAGAGTGCTGTGTCCAGTTCTGGACTCCTCAGTACAAGAATGATAGGGAGCTACTGGAGAGGATCCAGAGGAGGCCACAAAGATGGTTTGAGGTCTGAGTCTCTTATGAGGAGACTGTGGGAGCTGGGCCTGTTCAGTCTGGAGAAGACCAAGAAGGGATCTTTTCAACAGCTACAAATATCTCAAAGGTGGGGGCCAAGAGGATGGTGCCAGACTCTTTTCAGTGGTGCCCAGCAACAGGACAAGGAGCAACGGCTGTTAACTAACACACAAAGTTCCACCTCAACACAAGGAAGAACTTCTTTACATTGAGGGTGGTAAAGCACTGGAACAGGCTGCCCAGGGAGGTCGTGGAGTCTCCCTTTCTGGAGACATTCAGAACTCAGTTGGATGCACTCCAGTGTCACTTGTTCCAGGTGACCCTGCCTTGGCAGAGAGGTTGAACTAGATTAATTCCAGAGGTCCCTTCCAACCCTAATAGTCATGTATCTCTTCAGGCTGTCTCTTTTGTAGTTTTTAACCATACTTTTAATATATAGTTGACTCGGTGCGTTTACACGATGGTCAGAGAAGGAAGATCTATGCCCTAAAAGAAGACACTGAAGATCCAGGTCTCAGTTTTGAGCCACATTTGCTACAGCAAATTATGCAAATCCTTCATTTGGACATCAGAAGTAGACCTAAGTCCAGGTGCACAGACTTCAGAGATCTCTGTGCTCTCTTGTACCATATAAGTTGCAAGTTCTTTATTCTCTAATGCAAGATTATTTCTATCTTTTCTACTTTTAACAGGATAATGATGTTCTCTTTTGACACTTTCCACTATAGCTTGTAGCATTATTAGAATATCTGGATTTTTTAATAGTGGAAGTTAAAGAAGTGTTTATGTTAGTGTCTTTGAGCAGTTGAAATACCACAGTTTATTTAAGATACATCTTGCTTCTTCAGAAAAAATATGATGCAGAAACTAATTTGTAAGTAATTTGTGACAAACCCCCCTCCCTGGCAATAGCATAGTTTGAAAGATCACTACAGGCTCTTTCTCACTTCAGTGTAAAGCTCTTGGACCAGTCTGTGCCAAATAAACTTCTTTGAAGTGGTCAGAAATCTTCCATATAGTAAAATACCATCTCAACTCTCTTCATCAAAAATTCAGTATTTTTTTCAAAAGTACTTTGCAAAAAATGTAAAGTATGTTTGTGCATGGAAGGGACCCACTTGCAGGAAGGGCAAAGACCAGCTTGCCCAAGTGCCAGCGGGGCAGAAAGTATCTGCATGGCAGAAAAGAGCAGGAGCAAACAGGTAGGAGGAGAGGAGAGATGCGCAATGCCTAAAAAGATGTATAAGAAAGGCAGGGCACAGACCTCAGTGTCTTTCCTGGGAATAACAGTGCACTGTAACCTCAGGCTAAAACACAGACCAGCGAATCATAATAGAAAAAAAAAAAACTGTGGACATCTTTAAGTTAAGCTTTTAAGAGTAAATAAGTCTGTAGCATGCGACATAAATCAGCTGCCTCTTTCTCCCTCCCTTCCTTCCCCACCCCCAAACACTTGCTAAAGTGATTGGAAACATTTGGGTCTGAAAAAAAGGGAAAGCTATAAGTGCTTTTTCTTTCTTTTTTTTGCCAAATCATGCAGAAGATGCTGGCAGCTGCAAAGATTCAATTATACACAATGCAAAAAATAATTTAAAAAAATAATGGCACTTGAAAAAAAATTGCCTCTCCAGAAATTGCGTGGAACAATAAATCTGTTAATTAGCTAATTAATATTCAATTGGGGTCAGTGGGCTTAATAGAACCTTTTTCTGAGACCCAAGAAATTTTCCAATCACAATGTTAAGTCTGCCCACTTTCATTATCATCTAAGCACAGGCAGCCCTTATCAGGCCGCCAGACGCCCGGGAACAATGCGGCACCATTATCATCCCGGCACAGAGGGTGCGGGTACCACAGTCGGATGTTGCAGGCTGTGAAGTAAAAATGCTTGAGCATTTAGGGTAATTGATATATGGCTTCTGCTGTATTGTTTAGGGCTGTTTGTTTGCTCTACTGGTATTTAAGGCAGCGGAGCATCAGAAGATTGATTTTCATTGGTTGCCATTTTTTATTTTTCTTTAACGGAATCAATGACAAGTTGTCAGTGCGGGACCCTGACCAATAGCATCTGGCAAGTCCTCCCCATGGCACAAGGGCTGCTGTTGGCCAGGCATGCACAGAAGTGCTGGGGCAGTGTGCCTTCCACCAAATCTTGTCTGGCAGAGATGCTGTGGCAATGCTCGTCTCTGCGGGGCAGACATTAAAACCCACATCACTATAAAAAAAAGACACATTTAAACCAGCATCACTAAAATGCAAGACCATGTTATGAATGATGGTAGCTGCTTTTTTTTTTTTTTTTCCAAGGGACTGCAGTATTCTGCTGTAAGGCCTGGTATCTTTTTCTTCCCTCAATATCAAAATATGGAAGTGGGTCTGGTGGCTTTGGGTCTCCTCACTGCCTCCCCAGGTTAAGAGAAAGCTGCAGATTACAGCTTTTGGAGTTCACTGGACTGAATACCATTGTTTATGGTGTTTCTCAACATTTCATAAAACAGTTTGTGATTGGAATTACATTTGTTGTTTAGCTGCCAGTAAATCCTCCAGGTTAGCTTAGAAAGGCCATCTAGTTCCAAGCAGTTTGACATAGACTCCTTAAATCACCACCCCAGGCCCCTGGGGTGTACTGTACTCTTCTGATGATTAGGTTGTAAATGAAAATACAGTTGGAGTTATGTCTACAGAAAGGGGACTTGCTCTACAGGACCTACCTGCCCCTCTACTTCTTCTCCGAGCTTCATCTCCACACACTATTGCAAGTGACACCAAAGAGGGTAAAAGTTGCCTGAATATTTTGCAGTTTAAAGCTTCTCCACAATCCTGTCCATCAAGGAGCAATTCTGTTTTCCCCCCTTCACATGGATCCCTCACCAGCCTGTCATTTGACCGGGAGATGGTCTTGGAGAGCTGAAAAAGAGGGAAAAAAACTTTTCACTGGAAATTTGGAGCCTGGGAAATCCTTTTTCTTTCCTTCTTTTTGTTTCTCACAAAGGATCCCTCTATCCAATATTCAGGGCAGAATATAATTACCTAAAAAGAAAAACTGAGAATTTTGGAAGTACTTCCCAGGTGATGTAGCTGTTGGTTACTTGTGCACTTAACTTGAAACTAGAGACGCCTCGTTATGGATGGCTTATCCCTGAATCTGCTGGAAAGGAACAATTTAGGTGATTTCTTGCCAGTGGAGCTATAGGTTAAATGGTTTACAGGTGTGGGCCTTTTATGGTGACAGCTCCTCTGCCTCACACAATCCAAGGAACTTTTCTCTTGGCACAGTCAGGAGGACATGGGCGTTTGTTGGACAGAGAGATTTCTACAGGAGACAGGAAGGTGCTTTACATGGGGGGATGCCAAGAGCCCTTCCAGCCATCAGCAAATTCTTGTGATTTCTCTTCAGTCTTGCTGTGGTTTTTTCACTTAGCTTTTTGATACTGACTTTACAGTGCTCACAGACTTTATTTCAGGGGCATAGGCAGGGGAGGGGAAAATCAATTTTTTTTTCTCCTTCAACTTTCTCACAAGTCACTGGACTTTCATATTTATTTCCTGGGAAGCCTATGTGCAATTGTCCTGATTAGATCCCTCTTGCCACTTCTCTGCTATAGCGCGCTTACCCTAAACGTTAAAAAGAAAATAAAAGCTGTTATTTCCTATTTTCATAAATGAAAAGATGTTTCAAGTATTGGGAGACACTAAAAGAAATTCTGCAGTTTGAAGATACTTCAACTTAACTACTAATTGCAGGGGACCAGTGGGCGTAATTTTGGCACTATATTAGCTTTGCCACTCCATGAATAATTTGCATACAAAATGCTTTATTTTGGCAATCTATTAAAGAGCTATACAGTATTTGTGGCTTATCGCATTCACGCAGGAAGCAGGATCCTTGGCCATCTCGTTAAATTCTGTTGATGCATAACAATTTAAAGCATGGCACAAGCTGGTATGACATTTAAAGATGCCTTCACTTAATTATATTACACAAATATTGGGTTGTTTATCCTTGGGAATAAAGTCTTTTTGAAGTCAAAGTTGGCATGTGTATAAAGGAGTAAATTTTAACTGATCCCTCAAGTGGGCCTCCTAGCTGCAAATTGGGGTTCTTGCATTTTTTAAATTATTTGTGATAAGAAGCATTACACTTTGAATACAGCCACTGGAGTTTGTTTGGTACTCCCTCCCTTCTTCTCCTCTAATGAAAAATACAGTCTTTAGCAATAAATCGGCACATGAAACCAGAGGGGTAAGTGTAAGCTAGGGTGAGAAACGGGACAAACAGTGGCAGTTGTAAGAGTTTATGGCTGCAAAAAATCCTCACTTTGGTCTTACACAGGAATCAAAAATTATGTAAAAGTGTATATAGACTGTTTGCATAGAAAAGAAAAAATCAATGGTTTTGGTTTTTTTTTTCATCCCCAGAAGGATGATCAGCATGAAGCAAACACTGGAGTTTGGGTTTCTCTGTAGATAATAAATTGAAAGGCTGCAAATTTAAAATTCATATTGTTCACTTTAGTAGGGTGATCACATTTTCTTCAGTGGTAAAGATACTTTTACATATACATATGTATCTATATATATTTCTCTCTCTCTATATATATATCTATCTCACATGCAGAATCTGAAGGGAAGAAGACTGAAAGCAGGCTGGACAGAGGGGTCTTCAGCTCAGTATAAGGGAGAGATCCCACATGAGGAAAATGAAACCATTCACTTGCCAGTGTTGTGAAGAAAGCATGATCTTTTTGCTCTGTAGATGATGTTAACAATAGAGAATTAATCAAATTTTGGCTTGCTAGACAATAGAAGAGAAGATTGCTGTGTGATAACAACTCTGTATTGGAGCGGGAGCCTTCTTCTATTTCCTGTCCACTTTGACTAGGGGGGGAAAAAAAAAAAGGCAAAACACCACAAACTACTGAAGTCTCTACCTATCCTCACACAGAAACGGTTGGGATGTCCTCCAGATGTGGACAGACCATCACACAGGGTCACTGCATGTCAGTAGAGCTACACTGACCTATTTTAAAAGCAAAATGTGGTGGCTTGAAATGACTTTATGTTTGTTGAGTTGGGTAGTCAGAAACATTCAGTTCACCTAACTCTTGTGTAATATAGGAAAAATATATGGTATTTCACTCTCATCAAAACCAGTCATAGAGAAGGCAGTCACTAAACACAGTTTAGAGTGTTTGTCTGGGTAGTTATAACTACATTCTTCTCCTTTGGTTTAGCTGAGATACTCTCATAGAAAAATTAACTTTATATCCCATTTCATAACATACTCGTTTAGCTATTTAGAGAAGGTTCAAAAAAATTGTTCATACATACATATATATTAATTTTAATTCTGTTCTTTCTCTTAATCAGCCATAGATCTGCTGGCTGCAGCTTTGAGCTGTGGTTCACCCAGGAACTTCTCTGCCCCTAAAGATAGTCTCAAAAAGCTGAAAAGATTGGGTCCTGGAGTGATAGCCTCATCCCCTTCTTACTTGCCCTTTGCAAAGTTGCATTGCTGTGTAAAAGTATCTTGAAAACACACAGGCCAGTGGGAATTGGCACCACCACACTGGGGGCAGAGCTACTCAACGAAACGTTTGGGTCCTCAATCTACTTTTGGCTTTGTTGTGTGTCCTTCCTATAATTAATTAACTAATGAGTTGATATGAAGTAATTTTATATATCATGGACTATTGATAAAATCAGTGTTGAGTATATTAGCAATTAGGAAACTAAGAGGATGGTAGGAATCCTTACATCCAATTAAGTACTCTGATTTAAATTACTGTCCTCCCATTATCCTCTGTTTCGATCTATAAACTGTCCCTTATTGAAGATGGATGTGTATAGATGCATTCCTGGAGAAGATACACCACATCTTGGACTATCTGCCAGAACAGCAGGATGGATCTCTGCACTGGCACTATGTCCCAAGCCCCAACCAGCCAGTCAGACAGACTGAGGTGCCTGAATGTCTTCAAACACACAAGCCTCCTTAGCCTAAATCCCATTGGTTTTTTGGTAAGGTTTAAGAGTCTCAGCTTTGTCCTTAGATCGCCACAGCTTCGTGAGTGCTGGCACATTTTGTCACTGCTGATCCCTGTGGCCAAAAGTGCTGGGATGTGTTCCCAAAATGGGCAGATGTGGAAAGGGGTCTCAGTCTTGCTGGTGTCCCTGAGTGCTACAGCCCCACTAAGGTAGCCTGAAAGCCAGTGTGGGACTGCCCCAGGGTGCTCTGTAGATTAGCTGTCATATCAATAGCTTTTAAAATCTGGCCTTAGAGCTTTGGTCCTCAAAGTGTCATGGCACCAGCCTTTAACTGGTTCTGGCATTTCCAGTAACTGAAGCACAGGTGAGCAACTTTCACTGGTGATATAACATTTTATTGGGAGCTGGACAATTCCTAACTTTAAGGGTTTGCACCAAAGGACTGGCTCAAGTTACTGTCTGAAAGTAAGTATTTTCAACAACTCATCTTCCCTATAAAATGTCAAGGGACTCATCTGTTATTACAAGAAAAAGGTAGTAAGGGGGAGTCCTTCTAAGCAAAAAAAAAAAAAAAAAAAAAGGGGTTGCACAGAAATATGTATCAGAGAAGAAAATTCTGCTTAAAGCAGTGTTTTGTAGCCATGTAGTCAGGTCTCCTCCTGCGACTGTTTCTGACACAAATTAAACAGCATTCAGACCTACCCTGGTAAACAGCATATTTTTTACTGTTTTATCAAGTGCAGCCCTAATATTTATCTTATACTTTCTATTTGTTGTGAGATTTGGTTGAATAAATTCTAGCTCCATAATAAACATCTCTCAGAGTTAATGGACCAGCAGAGAGGCTGCTGAGCTCCAAACTGCACCAGCAATGCCAGCGACTCCCAGGGAATTATTTGCAGGTGCAGCCACTTGGCAATGTTGGGGTTTGCCAAATGCAAGCTGTAATGACTGGCATAAAAATTTTGGCCAGTGTGTTAGATAAGCTGGGCATGCTGCAAAGACGTGGCTCACCGATCTCCTGCCCCCGATTTGGTGGCAGTTCCACCAGATACCTGTGTGCCATCAGGAGAAGCACCTTGTTGCTGTAGTTGTAACACAGGCTGTGGCACAATGTGATGCTCTGCTGCATAGCCTAAGGATGTAACAGGATTGATATGGGGGAAAGTAAGGAAAACCTGCACCATCAGCTCATACTCATTAATAACTTTAGGACTTTTTCACTTTCTTTCATTTTTCTCTATCTCCCCCGCACCTTTTTTTTTTTTTTTAAATTCCTTAATGTAAAATTGACAGCACTGATTTTCGTAGCTACACCAATTTTTAGTTTTAAAAAGTTAGGAAACAAGATGCACAGGCTGCCATCATTAGTCCCTTCTGTGTGAGCCTATAGTCCCAGACCCCACAGCCATACCCACCCAAAAGGCAGATGCCCGGCCTTTCAGGTTTTCCACAGCAGTTGTATCAGGCACATCCAGCCTTGGTCCTCATGGGATCAGCCAACTGCCTTTTCTCCAGGCATTTTCAATGTGTAGCTGTGTATGTGAGCAGAACCACAAGGCTGAGAGTGGCCTGTGATGGTGGCCAGGACCAGAGATAAAGGGAGTGGGTAGGACAGGCAGGAGGTGCTAAGCTGGGGCCAAGTGAGAAAACACACACAGGGTGAGTGCAAACCCACATGGCTTGGCTGATCTTGCTTTCTTCAGGGGCCTTTTAATTTCAGTGGATGATGCCTGATTTGCAGATAGAATTTGGGCCTTTGGGCTAATTTTATTTAATCTTACAAGATCTCCTGAGAGATTTTTAATGGGAACTCTGTATTAACTGTCCCTACAGCTGCACATCCAAAGATTATTTAAACTTGAATGTCTTCTCAGCCTATCACTGAAAATCATAAGCTATCACTTCTACCCTTTTTGCCAAGCCCTTGATTCTTCCTTCCTCCCTGTGCTGTTGTACCCCAGTGGCTCTCTGTGAGGCTCTCTCCTCCTCTTACAGTTTCTGAGAGTGGGATTTTCTAAAACAAGACATACTTGTGTCATTCTTCTTTTCATCAGTTGTGGGAACCATCTATCAGTAGTAGCAATACTGGTGTGCCCAGAGGCTTCAGCCAAGCTTTAAACATATAAAATGGGGACTATAGCTGCAGTCCTGGTAGCAATTGGAAGAGCCCAACCAAGCAGAAATAAAAGCCACAGAGAGGCTGACTGACTTCAGTAAAGACACATGGAAAGTGAGTAACTGCCCCAGAAATAACAAGTCCCATGAGACCTTGGTTAATGTTCTGCTCTTCCATCTGCCTGTCTTTTGGTGGGTAATCCTACCTGGCACTGCAGAGGGATGGATGTGCTGCAGGGAGCTGGGCTGCCTCTGTCTTTCTTGCATGAGAAGAGCGGCCTTTGAATCACACCCCGAGTAAGCTGCACTTGAGCTTGTGTGGGAGGTGCACGTGCCTTCAAAGGTGTAGGGCTTAACTTCTGAAAATTATCTTGGTGATAATGGACAGCTACAAACACCCTTTCAGCCTTATTTGTCTAGTTTACTTCCATAACTTTTTAATTTTTTTTTTGGGGGGGGGGGAAGAGGAGTGTTCTGCCAAGGCTTGGTTGGAGTTTTATGGTCTGTACATTTGCGTCCTGTCAGGTGTGTACATGAGAGATGCTTTACCCCTGACACTTAGCTGTTTCTCTCATGTGACAGAAGCTTGCTGTGCTCTTTTTGCTGGTTCTGATTCCCCACATTCCACATGTATTAGGCCTGTTTGGTGCTTCAGTATTAGCTCATTGTTGTCCACACCTACAGGGTAACACCTCTGGATAACATGCTGTGCGACACCTGTGTTGGCATTGCTTGAACTAAATGACATTTGGTTCAAGCACTGAATTAAATCGTGAGTGGGTATAAACTGAGATGGCTTTACTGACTTGCAGCTTTCAAGCTCTGCCTAGCCATCTTCTTACCCATCAGTGCAGAGTCATGACACAATCTTCATGAGGCTGGCTGAAGTACTGCTTAGTCAGAAATCAATATATTGATAATTTCCTTCTTCCTAATATGATGGGTATCAGCCATGAGACCTGAGCTCCTGTTTCATTGGCTCTTAGTGTTCACTTGTCCTACTCATCTGATGCACAGTTTAATATGTAGAATGTTATATTTGAAAATTTATTATTTAAATACCTTATTTATGTGGGGTTTTTTTGTAAAGTCTAAGCAATAAATTAAAAAGAATAAATAATGGAGAGATTCACCACAATATACATTAATTCCTTGATGTTTTTATCATGTATGTAATGCAAGTACCATTAGCAGTTACTTCATTAACACAGAGAATTAAAAATTGCATATATAAAATTTTATTATTCAATACTTTCATTTCATTCCTGTATCTTTGTTATCTCCATTATCACAAATGCTACACTCCCTTCTACCAGCACCCACCAGTGAAATGGTGTTCCCATGTAGTCTGGGACATGATTCAGTACCATCTAGCAGGGATGCAAATGATATATGTATGTGCTTGTAAGGCTGTAAAGAGCATTGAGGTGCTGCTGCTGCTGTTACATAAATGAGTTTGCTGTTGACATGGCTTTCCACGAATTCCTATGATTTGCAAAAGATGTTGAACAGCCAATTATGTTATATTACCGCTGACTATGAAACAAGGATCTAATCTGAATCTCATTGATGCTAATGAACATTTTTACACTGACTTCAAAAGTTGCTGTTGGATCAAGCAGCAAATTATTTTCCTCTAGGGTATTTAAATTTTGATTGTGTCCCACAAAACTAGAATCTCTCAGGTCTAACGAGCAGTGTGTAACTCTTGGCCTGTTACAAGGAAAATGTAGAGGCCGACACGGATAAAACAAGGTGGATCTTTCCTTCTGCCAGCTATTTGACAGTTGCGACAAATTGTCTGCTGCCATGAGGTCCTAGTAGAGACTCAGTTGTTGGTACGGAGGGCAGGGTCAGCCATATAAACTTTCAGAGCTTCAAAAAAAACCCCAACCACAAGGTGTTTCTATAAAGCACATATTTCTGGCCTACTTGAATCCAGCTGAGTGACTTTCAGGTCAGGAAGAGGAATTACAATACAATCTTAGCTAACTTTTGATTCTCCACAAAAGGTCTTAACAAAATTGGATGAGTTTTATATGAATATGTTAGCAGGGTGTAGAATAACTCTTTGCTTGCCTTCTTCTCACTGAACTGGTAGGTAGCCTTTCTAGTGTGAATAGAGGCCTTTTTTTTTTTGTAATGAAAGACTTATGAAAATATAATAAGTGAATGGAAAGAGAAGCACAGTAAGTTCTGCATCTTTTCATTGATCTGTTATTTTTAGTAAATCACATGTAATCATAACACAAAATCCTTGAAATATGATGTGACAAAAATAATCAGAAATCAAGCTCAACCTGAAAATTAAAGGCATCAGCTCACGCAGTTCATGAAAGCAAGAATATATTTTAGACATTCTAGTTAGCATACTGCAATCTATTTAGCAATGTAGTTAGCATACCACTGCATCTGGTGCAGTGCTCTTTTCCTTATCAATTTTCAATACATTTATTCACCTGCTTTATACTTCAGATTTGCTGGGTGCTGCCAGATGTGCTATGCCATTTCCTCGGATTGAATCCAGGGTTGATATTTGCCTGATACTGCAACTCTTGCAACACCTGCCCTTGCCCCAGGCAGGGGTAGAGAGAGATGGGTGTTAGGAGGGCAGTTCAACATCCAGTGTGAGCACGTGAGGTGAAAATTAATTATAGCATATACTATATGTGATAGAAATGAGTTACTGCCTAATTATGCCTCCTGTTTCCATTCAGATGATTTAATGCTTGTTGTGAGCCCTTGGGAATTCAGACACACTTTAAAGTTGTAATGAGTGCTATCATTATTGCTTTTGACAGTCATTGAAGTATAATTATCTGATCATATATTTAAAAAAATATCAAAACTCGTTATATATGAGTTTTAAACTGGCAAATTACAGAATAGTCACCTTAGGAGCACAACTGCTCAGCTATTTTCTGTAGTGGCACTGCCATCTCCTGGAAAAACCGAAGTTGTGCTTCCAAATTTTTCACCTTGAAAGAAACTTTTCAAGAGCAAGAGAGAAGTACAAAAGCCAACAAGCTCTTTAATTTAAGGCTTTAGGAGTTGCTGAGATGTCTGGTTTCAGTGTAGAAATGGCTGCATGGCAATCCTGTTATCACAGGATTTTGCTGAGGAAAAAGAATGGATGTGGTGTTTGGAGTATTGTGGGCTACTCCTACCAAAAGGACACGGTGAGAATTACTAGGTGCTCCAGTGGTTTGGTGCTTCTTTACAAAGCATAAGTTCCCTAAACACACAATGAATTGCCCACCAAGGAATTGTGCAGTATCACTTTATTAATGCCCCCAGCAGTCAGTTACCCAGAAACAGATGGTTTCTGATCACAGGATTTTACCAGTAAAGAGGTTTGTATTGCAGTCTTCATCTGAAAGGAGATGGCAATGTATATTTTTGTCTGCTTTCTTGGCCCTTCCTGAGCCACCTTGTGATAATTAGCATTGACCATCCGGCCAACTTACTAAGAAGTGGTTCCAGCTGTGGCTGAAGGATCCCACTTACTCCAGACACACCTCTCGTGTCTCTAGGTGCTGTGTTAATTTGCTTGCTCAGATTTTACATTTGTCCATATCCCAAGCTGTCCTCTGCCCCAGTCCCAGGTTTTCCATCAATTAGCTTGGACCTCGGACTGCCACGTGAGATACTCAGCTTGAAGGGAAACTGTAGTAAGAGCCACTCACACTCTTCCCAGGCTCAGCCTCTCAGACTGGGTGCAAGATCAGCTGGAGCATGAAGCTGTGGCTCTGTCCACAGCAGAGAGGGACTCTTCTCCCTGCCTCAGATCTCTCTTGAAGAAAAGAGTAGGACATGGGCACCCACATCTCACATGGGGCTGCTCTTCTTCGGGAGACAGACAGGTGAACTCAACCGTGTAATCTTGCACACAGGACTGAAATCCCCCTCCAGTTACTTCACCTCTGTGAGGTGAAGCTACTTCACTGCTATGCCTTTTCTGTTTGCATAGCCACGGGGCTGTGGGAAGATGGCTCTTGTTCTAGCGAAACAGTTTCTTACGGCTTCCTCGAACTATGAATTTCCATTCTTCTACAAAAAATTAAATCCTTCCTCATTTGCATTTTTCACATCACCTATGAGACCATACATTTTACACTGCACCACCAAATAAGAATACAGTTCTAATTACTTTCAAATTTACCAGGCCTTGTTTTCAGAATATTTTCATAGTTTCAGTAAAAAACAAGTGAGTTTTTTTACCCAAATTCCACTTACAATTCCTGTCTCTCTCTGCTGAGTAGGAGTTACGTGTGAACTATTCAAGTTTTATTATCCTCACTCTGCTGTAATGGTGACCCATCACCAGGCCTAGCTGGGCCCATTCCCATCTCTGCAGCACTGGAATACAGGTATGTTGGCTGCTCAGTCAGCCAGCCCCACACAGCTCCAAATGAACAGTTCCCCCTCCCACCACACTCCGCATGCTGCAGGGATGCTGACTTCAGAGACATCCAAAATTGCACAGCCTTTCATTAATACTTTGGATTCAAATATTTTTTTCCCATCTGTGATGCATGTAAGATATCAAAGCTGCTGCAAAGGAAGTCACTAGCACTCTTTTGCCTGGCCTGTTCATTTCTTACTGTGCATAGTGTTGAATTGCTCTCTGAAATAATCCTGTGGACGGTAGGATTGTGGAAAGTGGCACCCCCTTTTTTTACTACGGTCAAAGCAAAATTCATGTCTGGGCTGTTGAGAATTTTCCTTTTATTAGAAACACCTAATCTCCTCTGCAAGATTTTTATATCATACCTTGTCATAGACCTTTTCCTTAGACAAGAGAAGTTTTCTCTTAGGCAAGAAAACTTTTCCTGTAGTATTATAGAATATGTGCATGCCAAGTCGATTACTTGGCAGTCTCTTCCTGCAACTGCACCATTGACAGATGAGGAACATTTGCATGTCTGCAAAGAGAGACAACAGACTCTTTCCCCTCCCTGAACACATTTATTCCCTTCAGCCAGCAATACTCTTCTCTCATGCTTAGAGCAATGTTTGATATTAGTTTCACAATAAGCCTATGTGGAGACAACATCAGCAATGCAGAGTTTTTACCCAAGACAGATTGTGAAACCAAATTGCTTCTGTTTTTCTAAGTATTTAGATGGGCATCTGCCAAGATTCCTCAGTCATGAGCTACTGGAAATGTAGTTTGAATTGGCCTTGTAAATAGGGACAGGAATTCCTACAGCACTCCAGAAATTTATTTCTGAAGAGCTCAGATTTTTCTAGCAAGTTGTTATTTTCTTTGTTCTTCTGTACTGAGTAGCCAATAGTGGCCTCAAAGCAAAAACACAGAACAGAAGTATTCTCAACATCAACTTCTTTTTCATAAGGCAAATATTTTTAATAAGCTGAAAGCTACTTTCGAGACCACCTGCAGTTCTCAGATGAAGCCTGAGGCTTCCTTGGTACTTCTGATGCTGTTTTGAACTTACACACTCATTTTATGATCAGCTTTTCCTGGTACCTGTTTTTAACTGAAATGCTTCTTTTAATCGGTGCTAATTTCACTCCAAAATTAACGATTTTTTTCGCAGTACATAAATGGCTCTCTTAGAAGCCTCTTTTCTCTTATGTATGCTATCTACAGGTCGATGCTGAGACATAGTGTTTCAATCACAGCATCACCTCCATCCTCCTTTTCCTCAGCAACTCTGCAGTCACTGCTACTTCACATTATGCTGAACAGAACTAGATACACATTTATTCACCCTGACCCAGAAAGTAGTGCAGCAATACAACCTGTTGTCTTTGTTCATTAGTCAATTGCCTGCTTGAGGGGGCTACAAGAGGGCTGAGCTCAGCAGAAACTTGGGGCACAAAGAATAGCTTCCTATGGAAAATGTAAGGCTGGTGCTTCTGGTCTTTCAGCTCCAGCAGACTACCCAGTGCAGCAGTTGGGCAGATGTGAGAGTCACAGAGAGCATTCACAGAGACACAGGCACAGATTTTCTACCGGTCACTGCCACAGCCATCCTGCAAGGGGTTCTCACTGTAGCAAACACCAGGCTGTGGGACTGAAACCTAAAATTCTGTTCTGGTAATTGGATTATTCCCCAGCTGACACTGATATCAGTTGAATACAAGTGCCTCAAAAAACAATGTGGTCTCTCTGCACTAGGTGATGATTTGGCCTATTTTATGTAATCTATTTTTTTAATCTTTTTTAGCAAACACTGTGTGGATGTAAATGATTATCCTTCCTAGTAAACAGTGGTTTATCCTTCTTAATAAACAATGATTCATTCCTCTATGAAATATATCTCTTTTTCTTTAGTTGTGTGAGAACACACCATTAGCAAGTTAATCGATTTTCCTTTAAGGTCTTTTTCTCTTCCCTGACTTCCAGAAAAGCAAAGGCCTCAAAAGGCACAGCAACTTTATAATGGACATAAATGTTTATGTCAGAGGTATCTGAAGGTAGCAACATGAATCCACTTCTCCAGTCTCATTCTTACACGACTCCCAATTTTTACATTGCATTATTCTCCTTGGCTCCCCACAGTAAAAGATGCTCCCCTATGACCAACAGTATGGACCCAAAATAATTTTCCCCTTTGAACAGTGACAGTCCTGCCAGTCACACTGTGCACAGAATGTGCCTCTGGAGACCCCATTAGAAAGGTTGACCTCAATTACAAACCCAGGAGATAATCCAAGTTGTCTCTGTACTGGGTGTCAGTGAGACTTTACATGCACCCCAAACATGCTGGGGTCCACCCAGGTGCACCTCTCAAAGACAGCAGAGCTCGTCATACTTGTGACTGTGCCTACAGCCATGAACAGAGCCAGACTTTGGGAGGTTGGCACCTTCCCCCATACAGCATCTTCTTTTACAGATGCCTTGCATCATAGTCAGCATGATAAAGACTCCCTAAATTATCTGTACCTGAGCCACAATGAAATCAATTCAGGACGAGGAACTTTTATTTCTAAGTAAAGTGAAAGTTTTGACTGGTAATGGATAAAATTGTAGTCTAACTGGCCCTAAAGGTAGCTGGCATGTAGTTAAGAGGCCACGTTCTCTGGTTTCTACTGTACTAAATGCATCCTCTAGCTGAAAGAAAACAGTGATTATCAGAAAGTCAATTGTCATTCTGCCTCTTTAGAAAAATTCCCATTAAAGATAAAGCCAATTTTAATTAGATTAAGTATCCAATTACTGTAATTACATTTAAAAAAAATTCACATCATGAGGATGACCCTTTTAAAAAGGGTTACAAGAATAATTAGTGTATTCATATTAACCAAAATGTATTGGATAATATTTATACCCAGAAGGCAAAGTACATTACACATATTTCACCTTTGGGGAAAGCTTGCAAATGTTTTGGCAGTGGTATGAATATTTATAGGGAAGAGCGTGCTTTAGCAAGATTATATGAGAAAGCATTTATATGCTCACAAATTTTTACCCAGGGGTAAAGTATACATAAAATGTAGTGCAGAGATTATGGATATGCAAAGTACAATTTAAGTGCGGAATTTATATCAGTTTGTTTAATTAATTGGAGCAGAATACTACTTCCCTTACGTGGGTGTTTTGGGGTTTTTTTGGTGACAGAAGGGCCCACAGAATTCATCTGAGCTTTCTTTCTGCTGATCAATGACACCAAGAAAGATGCAGGGAAAGGGTCTTCCCTCTGCAAGGCATCACCTTGCCCATAGGTTAAAACATCCCCTTTAACGTGTTCTTGATCATACACTGTAAGCAATCCCACCTACTACCTGATGTTACTTGGACAACTCACCATGGGGTTGGAAAACATGCAGCCAGTCTCTAGTCAACACTGCTCATTTAGGGGCAAATCCTCCAGCTCTCAGAAAGGACAAGACTTGAAGAAATGCCAAATAGGTTTGCTCACGCACAGAAGACAAGAAACCACATCCATGTTCCAGGCTACCCACAGAAGGCACAGAGGATGTGACCCATTTTTGCTGCCTAGGTACAGCACTGGCTCAGCACGCTGTGAGGACGGCAGCTGTGCCAGCTCTTGTGCTGTGCACAAAATCCTCACTGCAAAACAGAGAGCACAACGCACCACAGAGAACTCTCTGCCTGTGCAGCCCAGCCAGTGATTTTTGCCTGCTCTGCAGCTAATCAACAGATTTGGGAATTACCGAGGAATTATATTCTTCCTCAGAAAAAAGCTCTCAGGCTTCTCACTGGTGTTTGCATTTACCTACTGCAGCAGCATTTGGTCCTTTACTCCTCAGGTATTCTGCAGTGAGAAATAGGCTTGCAGCATGCACACAAACACCTCCCTAAGTCAGGTGAGAGAAGCTGTGATAGCACTGCTTTTGACAAGACCTAGATATATGAGGAGGTCCTTGTGTCGATTGTTAGTTAGATTAAGTTAAGAAACTTCTTCTTGATTTACATTTATATCAAAGATTGTTCATTTTTATAGCAATTTATATGTGGCCAGTCAAGAATGAGCAGGGGAAAAAAAAAAAAAAAGACAGGCTTAAAATGATTCTTTCAAGTTCTTTCACATTAATTTTCTCCTTGCTGAATTATCAGCAATCATTCTTGAGCATTCACGCCTTTCCTGATTTTCAGAACTGTGAAATATTGCTCTACATAATCCAGAATTTAGTGTTCTTTAGCCCATAGACTGTGGCTCATGCAGATCCTGACCTACACATGTGAGAAAGGTCCTACCTTCTGAAGATGACACTTCCCTTATGAAAGGAAAAAGTTACAGTAAGTTTCAAATACTTGTGCAAAGGGATTATCAGCACTACAATTTCCACAACTCACACTGAAATTTGCTGGGTTTTGAGCTTTCTTGCAAAATAAAGTAGCCCAAAAACATCCTTAGGGAAAGAAGCATAAAAACAGGGGAAAACATCCAACCAAACCAAAAACAAGCATAAATTGCCTTTAAAAACTTTGTCCCACAATAAGAAAATATTGGGAAAGTTGGTAAGCATAGGATAGTAGACAGGTAAGTGAGAGAAGATGAGGGTTAAATAAATAGGAAAAAAATGAAATTGGTTTGTAACATTGCCTTCCAGAAGTTCAAAATAAATAATTTGTTGGAGATTTCTACTGATACCTGCTGAATATCTGCTACACCAGCCGGAGGGTATTTTGCTATGTAAGTGTTGTTTCTGAATATTATACAGGCTGCACTTATATCAGTTTGAAAACATAAGTCAAACAAGACATTTAGGAATACTAGCACTTACGAGGACATCCTTCTGTGAAAACCTCTCTTTCCACATAATGCCAAACACAATTCAAACCAATCTAAATACAGTGAAACCCACTTCACCAGGCTGACTTTTGTGAGGCCCATGTGTGCAATCAGGGTGTTCGTCTGTGGTCCAAAAAGCACATATTCAGATCAGAATATATTAATGGTATTTTCCCTTGCCAGAAGGTAAAATCATCTAAAACATCCTCTTGATCTTCTCTGTTAAGATCCTGTTCTCAACATTGTTTTGTATGATTAGAAGTGAGTCCTACAGCAAACTGAACCAGAAGGATTCCACCTGTGACTTCCACAGACAAAGGACTGGATCTGTCCTTTTAGTGAAGTCCAAGAACTCTAGGCTTCCCCTTCAGGAATTCTGCATTCAGCTGTAGAAAAAAATGAGTTTTATCAAGTCCTCCTTTTTATTTTTTCTCAGCATAACTCTTAATGATTGAATCTATGCAGTCTTTATGTAGAATCCCAGTATTAAGTTCCTTGCTTTGGCTTTTTGCTGCTGTAGGCTTCTTGAGTGGCCATGGACCAAGTACCCCACTGGGATCAGAAAGGTGGTGATTGCACATGAAATGCTAACTATAGAGCATTCCTTCTTGGCTTTGAATGATGTGGGGAAAAAATCACTGAGAATACTGCTGTAAGCATTTTTTTCTTCCAGTGACCTTTCTAGAAACAAAATAAAAGTGGACAGGCAATTTGCTTTATCCAAACCTAATCACCAAGAAAGCCTCCATGTACCAGTGTTTTGGATCGACTGGCTTGATGACACTTGGAATGGTGAGACCACCCTTTGCCAGTGGCAGCTAATGCCTAGAAAGGCTCAGGACATGGTGCTCTCTCCCAGTTGCTGCCTGTCCTTCCTGCACATCCCAAGAGTTAGTGTGGGAGAAGTGACCTACAGGAGTGCTGTGCCACGCCAGTGGTGTTCTCCTTGAGGTCATGGAAGGTTGTTCTGCTTTTGGCTTAAGGACTGATGCTTTAGGTAACTTCAGCATCATCAGATGCTGAAGATGACAGTCCTGAGCAACTGCAATGTCTCACCACTGTACAGTGCTAAAAAGCTTTTTCTCCTCAGTGAAGAGACAAAAGCTGCTGCTCATGGTAGCACATCCATTGCCAGAGAACAAGATATTGTCCATGACAGACTGAGAGAATTATTTGTTGTTAGTGAACTGATGACACATTCGTGATCAAGGCAACACCCCTTCTGATGCCCCTACCAGTTAACTTGGCCTCTGGAGGCACCAAGAGCTGCTGACAATTTCAGGAAAGGGACATAGACACCGAAACAACAGCTCCCATAATTCTTATTTCCAGAAACAAGGTGGGGACTTCCAGCAATCCTACTGTGAGAAGCCTGAGACCTGGTGAATGAGTGGTGGGTGAAGGAGCTGTGGAAGGAGACAGTCCAGCCAGGTTAGTTCGTAAAGGTCAGAGGGGCCTGGCCAAGGGCTGCCATCTCCCCAGGGCTGAGGTGTTCAGGAAGAATGATTTCTGGAATTGTCCACCCAGTTCCAGCTGTTCAGTCAGCGGATATCTCTTTTGAAGTAATTTAAGAGCTTGTGGTATTCTGCTGCTGTTGTGGTCTGCAGCGTTAGTCAAAGCAATTCTGCTCTCAGCTCAAGTCTAATTAAGAGTAGCTCTTGCGTAAAGTGAGTTAAATTCAGTAGTCACAGCCCAGACTCCATGGAAAATAGTCTAATTCAACTACAGTAATACAGTGTAATATAAATATAATGGAAATACAAAACCATATAATTTAATTTGACATGACTGGCAGTATTTTGCTTAAGTCGGTGAAAATGCAGGAGTGCAAGCACTGAACTTCCCTCTTCGATCTTTTATCATTAGTATAGTAGGAAGGTAGTTTCAGGATGACTCTGCATAGCATCAACCTAAACTAAAACACTGAAATACGCGTATTTCAAGATCTCTTTTGAAAATATATCCACATTTATAATTTTAAAATGTGTTGCAGTAAATTGAATTAATTTTAAATATTGTATTTTTCTACACTTTTCTACACGTTTCCTCTGTGCTCAAAGGAGGGAAACCCACATGGAGAACCCAGGTGAGCCATGGTCTTTTAGCCAAGATGCCTTCCTGCCCCTGCAAACCTGCTGCCCTTCCACCAGCAGTCCTGTCACAGGAAAGGTCCTGGCCCCTTCCCAGGCTGGAGAGAGCAGCAGGGACCACACTGCTGCTCCTGCCACCAGCTCACAGCACAGCAGGACACGCCGAGTTTTGGGCCCCCACGCCCTCCTGCCCCATCCTGCCATCACTGACACCAGCAGACACCAGCTGGGATCCTGAACTGCAGCTAAAAAAAAAGCTGCAGTGTAGATGTTATTTTTTTATTTTCCCCCAGTAGGTTTGCAGTGTTGGGAAACACTTATGGGAGGTTATGAAAACTCGCAGAATCATGGAGTAGTTTGAATTGGAAGGGACCTTAAAAGACCATCTTAGTTCCAACCCTGCTGCCAGGGGCAGGGACACCTTCCACCAGACCGGGATGCTCAGAGCTCCATCCAACCTGGCCCTAACCCTCCCAGGGATGGGGCATCCACAGCTTCTCTGGGCAACTTCTTCCAGTGCTTCACCACCCTCAGAGCGAAGAATTTTTTCCAAATATCTAATCTAAACCCGCTCTGTTTCAGTTTGTATCCATCCCTCCCCCCACCGCGTCCTGTAACTACATGTAAATAGTCCATCTTCCTTGCAGGCTCCCTTCAGGAAGGAGAAGAGGGGATCCCTGTGCCCCTTCCGCCCTGCCCTGCTTTTCCGAGGTGAGGGCTTAGCCCACAAGGACCCAACCCGCGGGATCCCACCTCCTCCATCCCCACATCCCAACACCAGCCCCTCCCTCCGCCCCGAGCCCCCTCACGTTCCCTCCCGGCGCCTGCGCGCGCCTGCGCAGAGCCCGCGGGCGCGGCCATGGCGGCCTGGACGTGCTG
>WEIV01011220.1:0-73942 GCA_013390005.1 Calyptomena viridis | reverse complement strand
GGGCAGCCCGGGCCCGGCGGGCGGGCGGGGGGCTCCGTGAGGGGCCGGGGCTGCACGGGGGGAGCTCTGCCGCCTGGTATGGAAACGTAGCGTAGTTCCCCCTTCCCGCCTCACTCCCCCGTGCTCCTGCCTTAGGGACGTGTGGAGTGTCGGAGGATTAATTCGATGTTATCGCTCTGATTTGTTAAAAAAGAAAGGTTAAACCCTTCCAAATTTCATTTGATTTCTGTGGGGGTTATTAAAGCTACTGAAAAACGAAATACTCGTACCACTTTGTTGTTTGGGTGTTTTTTTTTTTTACATTGCGATGCATCACTTTTTATTTGAAAACGTCATTATTTTGTTATTTTCTGTACGGAATGTTTTTGTTGTTGCCTGTGAAATAAAATTTCATTTGATTCGCCTTCATTTGTTTAGTTTCCTACTCCAGCGTTTTAAACTTTGTTTTCCTGCACCAGATTCTCATCCTGCTGTTGCCACGTTTAGGCTCCCGTCCTTCCTGCCTGCGCTCCCACTCCGCGTGTCCCCACTTAAGTTTTAGAGGAATGGGGTCGTATAAGCATCTGCCAGTCTTTTTATGCCAATTGCCTTCTCCTATAGGTGTTTTTCCCCAAGGCACTTTACAAAAGTAGCTGGTATCCTAGCCCCAGGTCTCAGCAGAGAAGGAGTTTTGCCCAGGGCTGCCCACAAGCCAGAAGTGAGGCTGATGGAAGTGCTGATGGAAGATGCTGTCCAACAGGGAATCATGTTCAGTGACTGTATCTTGTGCATCCTTCCAGCACCTTGGTTATTCCATGTCTGAATGCTTCAACAACATTGATTTCATTTACCAGAGTTTTCTAAGGACATTCAGGCTGAAGGTACTGCTAAAACAATGTTACACTGAACCGTAACACACGATTTCCATACTACAACTGCTCTTCCATGGTTACTGTGTGTGGTCTCAGCCTGTAAGAACTTGAAAACCAGTTTGTCAACACTGCAGATCTACAGGTTTATAGTTTCATTGCAGACTCCTCACACTGAAAACCTGGAACGGTAGCTGACTCTTTGACAGCACATCAAGAGCAGGACTATGAAGGCACTGTGCTGGGCTCTGCAAGGCACAGCAGGCAGCACAGGGGCTGGATGAGGACTCTGGAGTCACTTGCCTGAAGCAGGGATGGGAGCAGACTCTCTGGGAGGTGATACCCATCTCTCTGGTAACTTCAGTCCCGGTGAAGCTCCAGATTGATCCCGCAGTGTTAACAGATGATGAAGTTTGACACACCATTTTCCCACAGCAGTGCAGTGCTAGGCAGTTGTCAGTTAATGTTGTGGTGCTTTCTTTGGCTGACAGAAAAAATTTGCTCTAAAAAACCCAACAACAAGCTTGCCCCCAAATTATTTCCAGTGACATCTGTCCGATGGGTGATGCTCATACCTGTGCTAGCACAGCTGCCTTTGAGCAGTGCTGTTACAAGCTGACTTATCACTGCCACAGTAAAATGCTTAAAATAGGTAGCATAAATACGCTTTCCATCATCCCTATGTAGTATAAATAGGTAGCATAAATACTCTTTCCATCATCCTGCAGAGATCACAGTACAGTATGAGAGTGCTTGGCGTGCTCCTCTGTTGAACCCCAGCACCTGTCTTTGGCTGAGAATGTAATACCTCACCTCAGCTGATGAGTTTCAGATGAGAGTTTATAGTCCATATTTTCAATTTGATAGCAGCAATTTCATTATACCTGCTCTGTAGACCAAACTTTATTTCACCCGAAGTTATCTTTTTATTGGAAGAATAAATCTTGATTGAACAGTTCTATTCATATCTCTGTCATTAGTTGTCCTCTTCGGTGCACTGAGATCTGCACTTACCTGACATGAGTTTCAGAGACTTGAAGTAATCATGTCATTCTTGAAGTTAATAAAGTGCTTATTGTAGTCTTGGGGGCAAAATGTCTCTGAATAAAACATGCTTAAAGTTTACTACCATTCGTTAGACCTCAATGTTACCAGAAGGCTTTTTATCGAAACGAGCTCTGAGCTTGGGAATGGCACTTTCTCTAATAAAGTCATTTTCAGAGGTCTCTTTTAGGAAAATGGTGAGCATAGGACTATAGAAGTTAATATTATATTCCAGATGAGAATGTTGTTCTTTTTCATAGCAATAGTTCCATGTATATGAAAAAGGTTATTTAAAGACCTTACTGTGCATGTATCTCATTTCTAATTTCCTTCATGGCCAGGCATTGGAATTTTTTTCTTTTGTAAAATAAGGGGAAAAAAAAAGGGGGTTTAGCAGTTTAGAAAATACGATTTAAGTTCTGTTCATACATGTGTGCCATGGATTTTATAAAGCTACTCTCTAAGTTGTAGTTTCAGAAAAACGTTACAGCTCCATGACAGTAGCAATCTGTCTGCATTCTTACAAATAATCCAATGGCAAAAAATACATGAGAGTTCAGGCAGTGCCTCTGCTCTGTTTGGATTTGTGCAACGCACAAATTGGTTGCTTGCAGGTGTCCTGAAGAAAATGAAGATTTTTCCCAGTTTGAGGGGTTTTTTGTGTTTTTAACCTGCATCTGCAATATTTAATAAAAACGTATTCACGTGTTTCACTGTGTCTGTTAAAAACACCTTTGCAGTGGTTTAAAGTAAGGATTTCAAAATTGTCATTCTTCTTAATCTTGTTGGGTAGGTTTCTGAAGTTGTGTTGTTGGGAACAGTTACAGCTATTTTGTAAATGCCAATAAAAGAACAAGAACTAAATGAATGCATACTGTTCATTTAGTTCATCTTGATGTTTGACTGCCAGAATGAGAAGTGTTTATAAAAACACAAGAGGAAAAATGACTGCACATGTAAAACATGCACATGTAAAAAATGTAAAACAGAGGTCTTGTGTATAGTGCTGAATAGAGAATTCCCTCAACAAGGAACCAAGTGAACTGGCAGTGTTATGAAAAGGATTAATTTAATTACTTGAGCTTTCTGTTGGCAATCATGTTTGAGAACTTAGAGGGCGTTAAAGAATAGCAGTAGAAATTATGTAATGGCTTGAAAGAGAATTTAGATTAAATGTTAAGAAAGAAGTTTCTATGCAGATTATTCTAAGCTGTTTTACCAAACATGGAGGCTATGCAGGAAAACCTGGAAGGACATTTTCAGTCTAGACAACATAAAGTTACATTGTCGTGGAGTCCGTGTGTCTTCTGTATGTGCCACTTGTGGCTTTAGAACCCCTTGGCCAATTCATCTCATTGCTTAGAGAGAAGGAGAAAATAAATAGTTTATGAAATAAAGATTGATTCAAGTGTCCTGAGGTGAAGGCTTCAACCAGAGGGGGAGGTCCTGCATATCCTACTTTGCACATACTTTGCTTAGAGCATATATCTTTAAATATCAGATCCAGCACAGCAGGGGAGGAAAATACACAAAACTTTGGAGTTCTGAATCTCACAGAAGTGTATTTCGTTTCTGATCTCTGTGACTGAAAAAGTCACAGGTTTTCTTTTTCAGTCACTGTGATCATTTTACTGTGAAAATGTAAATGGCACCTAAGCAGCCCTAAATGTGGGAGTTAGAGTACAGTTTGAAGATAGATTGGAGGACTGGGATTTACTTTCCTGAAACAGGAGGGTAGTTCTGTATCCTGTCATCACATGTGTTCTCAGTTAAAGTTGGTTTGTTCTTGATGTGTGGCTTTTTTTGGTTGGGTTTGCACACAGAGTAAGAAACAGTAAATATCTTATTTGGAAAAAACACACTTAATCCTAGCATTTCCAAACCAAAGTAGTGTAAACGTGGTTTTGGGATGGAAACAAAAACAAAAAGCAGAATACTTACTGCAGAGCATGAGCAGAACTCCTCCCTGAGGGGCTGCTTTGTTGAGATTGGGGGAGCAACAAAACCAGCATCCTTTCCTTTGCTGTCATCTTGGACAAGTTACATGTGCTTCCCAGATTGACATTTCCCATCTCTAACCCTCCTCCTACACTTCTGGGGTCTGACAGACATACACATTTTACAAATGAAGTCATGTGTCACAAATCTGATGAAGTGCAAACTTCATGTAGTAACAGTCTGTATGTACTGTATGTCAAACTGTATTTTCTTATTACATGTGCACATATATATCCCAGCATTTTACAGTTGGTCAGATGTTTCAGAAAGACATATGACCTAGACTAAGAGTTGCTGAATAGTACAGTAACTTAAGTCTAACTGTAAATAGTCAGGTTGAGGTCAGTAGCAGTTCCTAAGCCCCATTAGGTTGAACATGTAACAGCTTTCTTGCAAAAAAAAGGTGCTTGATGATCTGAATATCATCAGCTGGTTGGCTGTTACATTTCTTGTCTTATAAATAGTTTTTAAGATATAACTCTTTTTCAGTTGTGTGTTAATACTGTTAAAAGATTAAAACCCCCACAGTCATTCTAATGTGAAAATGCCATTAAGTCCTTCATCTACATTCAGAAACCTACAGTCTTTTAAACAACACAGATGTTTGCTGGGACATAATACAGTTTCACCTTTGTCAATTATTTTCTGCTTTCTTAATCTCTCTCTCTTTTTTTTTAATAAAGAATATTTGCATAAGTGTAAGATGTTTTACAAAGATTTATCTACCCTGCTGCTTCATCCCCCACTCAGTGATACTGCTCTCTGCATGACACCACACTTGTTTGCAGTGACCTACTGCTTCAGGGCATTACTGCTGGAGCAGTGGGACTTTCTTGTAAATAAGATGCTGTGCTTTCCATCACAGATGTTGAATAATTCACTAAAATTTAAGTGCATGATAACAGCTTCTTCAAAGTTAAGCTAATCTGAGAGTGAGTTTATTCAGTAGTGTGTACCCTGGCAATTTCACTAAAGAAGAACTCATAGAATGTGTGCTATCATCTGCAAGAAAAATGTGTTTTTACCAGTAGAACTTCACAAATTATTGCTATCACTTCCTAATAACTACTTACTGCAATTTTCTGCACTCAGGAATTTAGCTGCCTGTAGTGGTGTTTCCTAGCAAGACCAAATGTTAATTAAATTTTTCTCCAGCGTCTCATAAAAATATTTGCAGCTGGCTACTCACAGAAGTGAAGTTAGTTATTTTAAGGGCTATTTCAAACCTGTTTTTCGTTTTCTTTCTGCAAGCACATGCAGCCTGTCCCAGCTCCAGGCAGCAGTGTCCAGGCTGCATGTGCCAAGCAGGGGGAGTTTTACAGCTGGCACCAGGGGGTGAACTGCAGCCTGTCCTGGCTGTCCCCATCTCTGGTGCTTTCACCCTACACCTCCTGCCACCAGACTCTGTGGTGGAATAGCTGAGCAGTTCAGACCCAGTGGGTGGAAGGGAGTGCAGGTGAACGTTCAAGCTGAATATGGAGATAGAAGCAGGATGTCTACTACACAGAGGAGTAAAATAGTGAATTTCGCAGCAAAATTGTTGAATTCATGGCAGCAAGAAGATAGAATAATGCATGAGCTTAAATTTATTGAGATTCTTCTGCCTTTCAGTTGAATAAAATCATCTGCAGCACCGTTTCAGGCTCTCTGCAGTCTGACATCTGTGCATCCATTTAGGCTTGTTCCTCTTTCTTGTTTTATATTCTCTCTGCCTAGAAATCCTAGAAACCTCTAATTTGTTTCCCTCTAAAATGCTGAAGACAATATGATCCAAAATGCATTCAATCTCCTTCCTTATGTTGGTTTACCATAGACCTTTTTAAGGAAAATAGCTTGAGGTGCCAGCCACCACTTTTCTTTATCTTTCCTTACTCAACTGGTAAAATCAGGTAAAATAATACTTCTTATGGCAATAACTGAAAGTCTGTGGTGAGCAAACTCTGCAGTCCTGTATCAGGGTGTTAGGTGGGTAGTGGTTTATAAATCAACATGCCTTTGTGTGATATTGAAAGATCAGGATCAGCAGAAAACTGATACATTTTGGGGGGTTTTTGAGCAGAGAAACAAGAGTTCGGAGTTTCATCCTGTTGGACATGCTGGTTCAGACAAGTATATATCTGTTAAAATCCATGTTTTGTTAATTGCCCTGTCAACTTTTTCTCTTCTTAAAATCAAGAGAATAATTGTGTTGGAGTAAGTTGCTATAAGTAAAACCTAATTGCACATTGTAAGTGACTGAGGAGTGAATTTACAGGCTTAGTATTTAAGAGTCCAACAAGCTGTTTATTCAGCAGAGGTGGTGCATTTACAAGTGGAGGAAATAGGTCAGCCTCACCTGCTGCAGTTTTGGGTTCCATGTAAAAGAAGAGAAATGATGATTGTGTGTTTTTTTTCAGGGAAGCTCGGTCGCTTTCCACCGAGGATGCATTCCCACGCCACTCCCGACAGCCGAGCTACTCCACATTTCCCCAGGTCTCACCTTGCTGAAGCAGTTGCCAAAGCCAAGGCAGGTGGAGGTGGTAGTGGAAGCACTGGTGCAACTGGGAGAGGTCTTGTGGGACAGATTATCCCTATATATGGATTTGGCATCTTCTTATATATCCTGTACATTTTATTTAAGGTAAGATCAACATAAATTGAAAAGTCAAGGAAATAACAAAAAACTTTGAAAAAGAAATTATTCTCTCATTTCAGCTGTGCTCAAAAAAAAAATGGACCTTTGACTGGTGGTCAGAAGATTGGAGCATCCTGTGGTTTTTGATATTGCAAAGACTAGCTAAGAACACAAGGACAGCTTGCTCTGATGCTGCATTGGTCTCTGACCTCTTACAATTTTTTTAAGGATTTTTTTTTTCTCCCTGGAAAATGTGTCTGTCTAGAACAATGTTAGATTAATTTTGAATATAAACATAGTATTCTTTTCCTTTATGTATGACAATATATTATACATACTGTGTATGTCACATGTTGCTTTATGTATTTTAAGTGGGAAAGAGGGAACAGAGTAGCCACACACCTTTTGGAACTAAAGCACCACGTTGTTGGAGATTGGGAGTTTGTAAAGTTGTATTGACCATGCTGGAAATGCACCAGCTGAGGAATTGGTTGAAAACTAGTTTAAACCAGCATAGCCCAAATTCCCCTCAAGTGTTTTACATGTGATTTGAACTTCTGTAGCTTTTTGTTACATCACCTACATGATTTGCATGTAGGTGATGACAGTCAGCTCTGTGCAGGGAGGGGGAAGTAAGTGGACTTGTGGAAATGTTTTGGTTTTTTCTCTTTGAATGCCTGATCAGTGTCCAAAGTATTGAGTCTGAGCTGGACAGAGTAAAGAATGAAGTGAATTGGGCAAACCAATCAAACACAGAGGAGATGAGAAAAATAGCCTGCAGCTTCTGTCCAGAGAAGGGCAGTGGAGTTGGGAAAGGGTCTGGAGCACAGGTCTGATGAGGAGTGGCTGAGGGAACTGCAGGTGTTTAGCCTGGAGAAGAGGAGGCTCAGGGACAACCTTATTGCTCTCTCTACAACTGCCTGAAAGGAGATTGTAGCCAGGTGGGGGTCAGCCTCCCAAGTAACAGTGATTGGAACAAGAGGAAATGGCCTCAAGCTGCACCAGGAGAGGTTTAGGTTGGATATTAGGAAAAATTTCTTCTCTGAAAGGGTTGTCAAGCACTGCAACAGGCTGCCCAGAGAGTCGCCATCCCTGAGGTAAAAGACATGTAGATGTGGCACCTGGGGACAAGGTTCAGTGGTAGATGTGGCAGTGTGAGGTTTCTGGTTGGACTCAATGATCTTAAATTGTTTTTCAGCCTAAGTTATTCTATGGTTCCATACAGAGCCAGCCAGTGTCTGTGCTGTGAGTACAAAGTTGGGAAGGCAGAAAGCATTGCAAGAGAGATGAGGGGGGTCACATGTAGTTCCATCAGGACCTGCCCTCCATTTCACAAGAATTGCCCAATGAGTTTTTTTTCTCTCCTATACACAGAAGAATGGAACAGAGAAATATTCTAAAATGAAGAAATTATTTTTGATGAGATATGATTTCACTGTGCTTAAAAACATCATTTGTTCTAAGTGTCTTTTAGGAGTTTTCAGCTGGCAAGATCTCCCAGGCATCTTTCCTGGTTGTTTTTGCTGCTGGGCATGCTTTTCTGTGTGTTGCCCTCTGGCATATTTTAGTTTTCTGTATTTTTTAATGTTGCCTTTGGGGCTTAAATAGTACTATTGTGGTAAATCGTAGAAGAGTCATATTTTTTTTGCTCCTCAGCTGGCTTCCAAGGGAAGAACTACTCCTGCAGAGCGGAAATGCCCTACTGCTACACCTGGAAACATGAAGAGGAAAATTAGTGAGTATGACTCTGAATTATATGTGTGTAGCTGTTGACTCTGTAGAAGCATGGTCCAACTGGGCACATTCTAAAGCTGCTTTTTGCCCCCCATAAAGAACAAGCCAGAAGCTTCTGTGTTGAAATGAGCAAGAGTTAAAGTGAATTACTGCACTGCCACTTTCTAATCTCATTCAGTTAATGAGACTCTGAGATAGTAGCCTGATCCCAAGCCCCTCTGGAAGGAATGGCTTTTCATGAGGTTTGCTGAATTAACTGTATGGATTTGCTGAAAAGCTGTGTAGCTAATGATTAAAAATGGATAATAGGATGTCCATCTATAATTATACTATAATCCGTAATAGTCTAGTAATAGTACAGAGAGATATTATAAAAGCTAGTTTCATTTTTTTGAATTTGTGAATTCATAGCCTTTATCAGGCTCTTCCCTAATTTGTCCCTTCTTTTTTTTTGCAATACACAAAGTTTTCATGCGTGCAATAAAGAGCGCGAATAGTATTCTGAAATATAATTTTGATTTTACCTAAACATTGATGAGATAGATTCAACTATTTGTAGACACTTATTAGATAAATTAATAAGCTTACTATTGAAGATTGGAACAGTACTTACAATAACAGTATCTAAATGTGTTGTGTTCAGCTGGCTAAACTATAATAGGAAAGAAAAGTACTTAATGCTTTATATAAAGTGCTAGCAGAGAGGTAATTCTCTTAACGTAGCTGTAATTATCTTGACATTAATGCGCATATTAGGAATACCTAATGGACTCAGTGCTATAGATTGTGTTTTCGGTGCACTTGTACTGCATTGTGCCTGGCAATTCGTGCAATTTATTAGTAATGGTAATTGTATTTCTTTTCTCTAATTCTTGGTAAGAGAAACTAACTTTGCAGTAAGTTAAACATTTGCCATCATTATAACCAAAATTATTCTGCCTTCCTCTAGAGCTCTTCATTTGTATTCCTAAAGCATTCACAGCAAGCTATTGCAGAGCAGGGGACAGGTCACTGGACAAGGAACCTGAAGACTGATTCACCACTTACATGGAGGGAGTAACTTCCTTTCTCCTGGCCAATTTCCCT
The DNA here is from genome assembly GCA_013390005.1 of Calyptomena viridis. NCBI lineage: Eukaryota > Metazoa > Chordata > Aves > Passeriformes > Eurylaimidae > Calyptomena > Calyptomena viridis. The sequence goes on along the minus strand of WEIV01011220.1, from coordinate 64,618 downwards.
TCCTCTGTTTTTAAAGTCTCAGACATGCAAAATAATTACATCAGCGATACATTAAATAATGACATTCTGTGCAGAAGAAAGATCTTTCTAAAAGCAGTATGCTTGTGAATGGGTTTCTCCATTCCTGCTATGGTGGCGTTCCATTGTGCCTTTGTGCTGTTTAAATGGGTGTGCCTATAGCAGCTGAATATTTAACTCACCCAGGGTGGTTTCATCTTGTTCTGCAGTGGGGAGCAGTGGAGTCTCAGCTAAAGGATTTTGAGCATGAGCTACAAAAGCCCAACAAGGAGCTCAGGCATTTTTGTTGACATCCATGCTGCTGCATCTTGACTGTTAATGCTTTCAGCCAAATGAAAGCCACTGTGGATGTTCCTGCATGTGTGTCTACTATTGCACTATGGCCACATTTTTTTAATAAAAAAGTGCAACCATGGCTATGCTGTGCTTTGCTCCCCAGGCAGATTCCATGGGACGTTGCTAGTTTTCATCCTGATAAACCTGGCACGCCCGGGCGGGGCTGGGTCAAGCCATCACGCCCATGAACTTAATTCTCTTTGAGAAAGAAGTGGTTTCTCAAACCTTGGACTCATTAGAAAATGCTCAAATGACCTTTTGTTTCTGTTCCCAGGGTCCTGAGAGGGAAATGGGAATGCTTAGTTCTGGAGTAGACAGCAAAAAACTATGATTTCTGTAGGGAAAACAAACAAATAAGCAAATACACATGAAAAAAACTTTTTTCCCCTAACTTTAATCTCCAGGGCATTTCCAGTGGCCCACTCACTCTACTTACTGGGAGGTAGTTTGGGAGTATTTGAAAGGAGGTGCTTTCTTGTGTCCTGTTACCATTGGCAGTAGTCTTCACTTTTTTAGGCCAGGAAAAGTAGTTAGAACTCTCTAAGCTGCATGTTTTAGTTTCCTCACAGCCACTTTGGTTTGCTACAGCATATGCTACTTGTGATAATGGGACAGGTACACCTTTTCAAAGCTCCTATATCTTGGGATTTTTTTTGTTTTACAGCTGACTATGAGCTCACCCAGCTCCAGGAGAGACTGAGAGAGACAGAAGAAGCTATGGAAAAATTAATCAACAGAGTAGGACCTATGTGTGACAGGTGTGTTTCAAATTACAGCATTTTAAGGAGAGAGCTTGCTCTGATTAGAAATTAAAATTTGTTGCATTATCTGCATTAAAATAGCGTTTTTATTGCTACTTCAAATTGTAGAAATTTGATTTTACACATCACACTTTTTGTTCTGCAGTTTTTCTCTTTTCAGTATCTATATGTAAAATAAATATTTTTTTCCAATGTTATTTTCCTTAAACAGAAAAGCAACTATCCCTATCTTCCCCTTTTGTACAGTGTGTTATTTGGAAGAAAATGAGAGGTATGTGTAAACAGAAGATAAAACCTCTACATTTAAAGTACATAAAACAACCTTTCTTATATGGCCAAAGTAATATCCTGAATTATTCTTGGATTATTTTTCTAAATCAAAATGTTGTTATAATCTATGTAAATTCCTGCTAGAATAACCATAAAATATTTCTTTAAGGGCAGAATTGTATAGTAATCTGATTATATGACTTAGTTCTACCCTGTAACCAGTAAATTCATGCATTTGCTTCTAAATGTAGAAGACAAAGCATTGTAAAAGTGGCATTTAAAATTTCATTATGTTTATTAATGTTTGCTACAAACCTGATATTAGTGTTGTACATTATAAAGAAATACTGGAAACAAGTTAATGTTTTCCATAAAGAGTATAAAGAACAGATCTATAAGATACTGAATAGCTGCAGTGTTTGAAAATGGAAATAACATGAATATTAAGGTGAGGCTTGCAGGTTGGAGCACATGTTAACATTGTCTGGATCAGCCAAGGCCTGTTTTAACCCATTCTGTAGGAACAATTCTGTGCTGAACTTGCACATTTTGTTCATTTATGCTTCAAACCGTGTTCTCTTTGATCTTGTAGTTTTGCCCATTTTGTGCAGTGCCCTGTATTGTGGTAGCACTCGTTTCAGACAGAGGAGGTGCTGAACTTGCTCATGTTCAGCCAGGTTCCAGCAGGAGAACCCCTGAGCTGCCCTGTTTTTTTAGTGGAACTGAAAGATACGACTTTAACTATTATGTATCTCTGTTTTGGAGAGCTAACACAATGCTCTAGGTGTACCTTTAAGCTGACAGAAATAGGTTTATGTGCTTCCCAGATATTGTGCTGACTCTCAGGATAGGATATTTTTTTTACTGAGAAAATTAATTTAGGGTCTGATCCAGTATTTGTTCCACTCTGTGTTATTGGCTCAAAGCCTTTATTTAGTAGAACTTCCCTTCTTTGTTCAACCAAACTATTTATAAAGATGGATCTCAAGGTCTTAGGGGAAATCAGAATCTGAATCTAATAAAGAATTTTGTATGTAGCCTCTTGGAAGAGGAGGGGAAAAGCACCTCTAGATGGAGCAAACAGCTGTTTTCAAATATACCCAGACTTGGAAGCCTTCTTAATCTACACTGTGGTACTCATTAAGTTCAGTAATACTGGATGAATGTATTAAAATAAAATGTATTGTTAGAAAGTGTAATTAGAGCACAGAGTACTGTGCTAGGCATACTCAATCTGGATGTTGATAGATTTAAATCAGGAAAGAGGAAGAGAGCAAAAATTACTTGAGCTCCATTTTTTAATATGTAGTGAAACAGAAATCCTTGCAACAGAGAAGTCAGAGGCAGAAATAACTGGCATCAAGTTTAAACTAATGTTGAAAGACCCAAGGTGAGAGCATGACCCTTTATACTTGATACAGCAAAGCAACAGCCAGCTGGACAAGTGAAGTATTAGTAACCAAACCAAAGGTCATTGTTACAAAACCCAGTGTATCACCATAGCACACAGTGCTTGGCAGATTCCTGAGGTCTGAGCTGCTCCAGGATCATCCTGGCTTTCTCTTGGTGAAGATTCTTAGAATCAAAGACATTCTAATATTGTATATATTCTTCTCCCGCAAAAAATTGTTTGTGAAATCTGAATGAATTGGAAAGGATAGTTTATTCTCAGAGAACATTGTACCATAGAAATTTTATTTCAAAGAAATTTTATTTCAAAGGAATAATATATACTGTGCTCTCTGATTTTATTCTGCTTTCTTTTGTAGCAAGTGTACATTTCGCTTTCTTGGTATGGCTTGTCCTGCTCCTTTCTTTTCCTTTCAAAATCATTTGAGCGAACCTGGAAGACCTCTCAGTACTACTAGCTGGTTTTCTCAGATGGGATAGTCAGTATTACCCAGCCCTGTGTTGTAGAAAGTAGCAGGCAGAAACTTGGATTTGCTTTTTTTTTAATGAGGTTTGAAGATCAATTTCTAAACCAGCCAATGAGACCTCCTTCCAAACCAGTATATGAGCTTAAGTGCAGAAACACCCTTCCAACTGCAAAATTGTCAAAAAGTACAAGTACAGATACTTTTAATAAAGCCTACCATGTTTTAGCATGGACAAGAAGCAAGGTAAATAAAGCAAGAGGCAAAAAGAACTGCCTAGCTGGATCCTCAGCAACATAACTAAAACTTTCTATTTCTAGCAATTAGGTAAGAGGTAGAAATAATGCAGCTGGCCTACCTGTTTTTAAAATCCTGTTTACCAGGCTGTCAATTGGAAAAACTTTCCTTTTTATCATAAACAGAGCAAATGTGATAGGGAAGAGGGAGAAGCTCTGTGGGATGCCATTTTTTGGGCTGTAGCTGCATTTTAATGATTACTTTAAGATCATGAAGCTTAAAAAAATACCAGTTAATATGTCTGAGATGCCATGTTAGATTATGGATTTTCCCTGCAGTAATGGTGGCTCTTTAGGAAACGTTCTGATCTCAGAGTGAGAATAAGAAACCTTTACTTTACCTGTTGGTGAACACATTGAGACTCTACAAAATGTGTTTGCATTGTGCAAAGTAATAGGCGCGTTGGAGCCACAAATACAGAGAGCAAAAAAGAATGACCTTTTCTTACACTGTAAACCTTCTCCATCTGTTGTCCTCTTAGGGCACATTATACCCTGGAAAATCTTCCATATGCAGGGCAGGTGGATGTCTTATACATTGCCAGCATCCTACATTAAATCTTCCCAAGGCCTTAAATGGAGTAGAAATAACACTTTGGCTTTAGTTTCTTCCTCTCTACAGGGAAATTTGTCTTTTAAGCAAGGTATTTAGAGAAGGAATAATGTGAAATAGAGATTTCCTTGTGTTTCAATAAGACAGTAGTATTTTCTAATGAGAGTATCCTGCGTATTAGGAATTTTCCTATATGAGATGCCACAGTGATGCAGCTGCAGTGGTTGATCCTGTTATCTGAGCTAGCGTATCTTTCCATTGTGCTAAACAGATAGGCCTCTCTGTCTTTATCCAAATGATATATATTCAAATTAGGTACAGTTTTGTCTGTAAAAGGAGCATTAGTTTGGCAATTCTGTTACAGCTTCAGTCAGGCAGCTAGCTGATGAAACCATTCCTTTTTGTGGGCCTCTTAATTCACATCTCAAATTCTACATGTGCGTAACCCAGGTTTTGAGAAGATGCTGCCTCACAACTTGTTTTGTGGAGCAGATTGCCACCACAACTTGACAGGACTCAGTGCAACCTCTGTATAATGTTGGGATATAACTTTCAAACTGGGGCAAAGTGCCCCTCAGGGGAAGTGCAGAGAAGGGATGTTTTGCCTTGTGATCTCAGTCAAACAGTTTAATCTGGGTAGGTGCTAATGAAACTAGCAGGCCTGCTCCTGAGCTAAGTTACAGACACCCGTGTTTGCAGCTGTGCACAAAATCTAGCTCAGGATCAGCACTCCCATCACCATTGCACCAACCAGCAGTATGGTGCTAATCTCCTTGGCTTTAAACCAGAGTTACTCTGCTGCCTTTAGTGGAGTAAGTAGTGTGTCATCATCATTCCGGTACATGTAGAGGGTCACAAAGTGCTCCTCTAGTCCTGACAGTTGGTAAAAAAAAAAAAACAAACTGAAGATCAGCACTGCAGATTTATGAGAATTCGGGTAACTGAAACAAGGTTCAGGTAGGTACTAACCACCTAAAGCCAAAATCATTCATCTGTTTCCAGTGCCTCTCTTCCCATCTCATCCCTAAGATTCATTGAGCAGCTGTCTACTCTTGTAGATTATCTGTCTGATCTCCAGTCCAGAGATCACCAAAGATCATCTGTCTGACCTCACATACCGCCTACAGTTCAGGATTCTCTGCATGCCAAGGCCCCCCCTTTCTAACTAGGGGCATTAGATCCCAACTAAAACATAGCAAGATCCAAAAGAGCACCAGAGTAGTGCCTCAGACTCCTGAGAGGCTTGAACTGGCCCTTACAGGAAGAACAAACACCTGCTTAAGGACAACTTAAAGCTTAAGATGTCATAATTTTAAACTTGAAACTCAAGGTGAAATAAGCACCGTTAGTCAGAACAATTTTTACCCCTAAGTACAGCCAGTCTATTCTGACCTGCTGAGTTAGTACAGCACAGACCACCACCCTTCAAATGCTACATTTTTGTCAATGAGATTTTTAGAAGTCTTCTTCTTTGCTGAGAAAATAACATGTAATAACTACATGATTGTACCTGTTGGAAGCATTTTTGTTACAAGTTACTAATTTTACTATCTTCAGCAGTGTAGAACCAAGCAAAATCATAGTTTGCTTTTAATTGGATAAACCCCTCAATCCTCTCCTACTCTTTCTCCAATTATAAAGGGCAAGTTAAGGTTAAATGTAACACCTTCTTCTCATTTTTAATCTTCCTTCTTGCTTCTCCCTCCACCTCTCCACCAGGCAGCATTGTTGACTCTATGTAATAACATGATCTGTCCAACTGACATTTCTTAATGCGGTGTTGCAAATTTAATGGTCATAAGTTGGGATCATAAGAGTCTTGAGACTAATGCTGTGTGAGAAATTTATCAGCCCTCACATGCTACAAATGTAGCATAGGTTCAAAATTCCATTTCCTTACAATACTTGAAACAAGGCACTGCATTCTAATTCTTACCTAACACTCTTGTAAAGGCAAGAAATCCCTGTAGTGTCTTTTGTACCATAACACGTTTTTTTGTACCATCACTTTCATCTTGCTCTGGCTTGACCTGCCTTTCCTTACCTGTTCAAGTTTACAGGCTTTTTGGACAAAGGCATGAATTATACTGAGCTAAAGTGCAGAGCACATGCACATGTTTAGTAATGATCATACTGCAGACAGGGTTCTTCAGACAGTGCTGCTGGGACAGACCAAACAGTTGGGTTCAAACTCTTTTAATAGTTTGTAATAACGGTGGGCTGAATTCTGGTGTCTGATGTTTTCTAGCAGGACTCAAAATGTTACAACAGACCAGGAAAAAATGCTACTTCAACAACTCCGAGAAATTACTAGAGTTATGAAAGAAGGAAAATTCATAGATGACATCTCTCCTGAGAAGGAAGCTGAAGAAGCTCCTTACATGGAGGATTGGGAAGGTAAGCGAGAGCCTTTCTGACCATTACCCTTAAAATTGAAAGGTTTATTGTAGTCCCAGATCCTTTCAAAGGTTTGGTTAACTTTATCCTTCCTTTCCGAAAGTCAGTGTTCAAAACTTTGCAGGAGGTATATTTTTTCCCTGACCATAATAGAAAAAAAATTTGTTTTGAGGCATCCAGCATTGCCTTTAGTATAAACACTACACTATCTGCTGCCAAAAGTGGCATATGAATATTCACATATGCTCTATCTGCTGCTGGGGCTTGGCTGCTTTAGTTTTACATCTTTCTCTTTCTTTGCTGTGCTGGATGTCATGATAATCATAAAACCTTTGGAAATCAGAATCAGTATGTTTTAGATAACTTACAGTTTTTACTTTTGATTAGTCATTTTTTGTTTGCTCCAATGTTTTAAAAGTCAAGTCCAGGAAGTCTGTCTTTTAAAAATTAATTTTTTTTTTATGTCCTTTCCATTCCTTGGTGTTTGCGTGTTTCAAGATATCTTAGTTGAGCTGCTCAGTACCATAATTTTAAATGCAGACTTAATTTCTTGCTTTTTTAAAAAGCTTTCAGAAATTATCCAAAACATAAAGCATAAACAGTGGCCTTGAGCTCTTTTCATAAAGTGAAGTTCATGATGTTGTTTCTAAAATAAAATTATGAAATGCACAAAGTCATTTAAAGATCTAAGACACACAATTTTTACTTGTTAGCTCCCATAGCTTTCAGCAAAGCTCAGATATTCACTCGTGAAAGTCAGGGGATTAAGTGGAGTTTTCTCACTGTCTCCCCNGATATTCACTCGTGAAAGTCAGGGTTGATATCCTGGCACTGAAAATAAGTGCAGTTTTCTCACTGTCTCCCAAAAAAGTCATGTTTTGCACATTCTGGCCATGGATTTAATACTTTGATGTACACATGGCATTAAATAGTTGACACATTGGCAGTGCTAAAAACAACTGTTCTAGCAAACTTAGCATCCATCTCTGAAGTCGATACTTCAAATTGCATGTCACTTTATTCCTAAGGTTATCCAGAAGAAACCTATCCTGTCTACAATAATTCCACTTGCTTCAAGCACAAACAGGACACAATCCTAGTAGATTACCCTGACTTGAGCCAACCCTCTCCAGAAGAGCTGGCAGAAAGAATGGAGGGCATGGAAGATGAGGAGTATCTTTGTGACGAAACCTTGCTAACTGATCTGGCCATGGGAAGGGGTGGTCATGATTTAATGCAGAAAAAGGATGAGGCAGCTGTCACTGGTGAAGAGAAAAGGGGCCTTCATCACAGCCAAAGCACTGAGGAGTGCTGCTGTTGTCATGAGGATGATCCTGCTGTCATAGCAGAGAACGTTGGATTCCACTCTGGGAGCTGCAGTGAAGCAGAAGAGACAACCCAAGAGGACCTGTCTGTGGAGTCAGACAATGAAAATGCAGCACTGGAGGAGCAAAAAGCCAGTGATTCAGATGAAACGGGCACACTTAGAAAGCGCAACATGAAAGGACTTGATTGACAGGGACTATAGTGGATGTTACCTAGATGGTAAAGGTAGAGGTCACACTGTCATTCGTGTGGTTTTTGTTCCCAACAAAATCTTCTCTGCTTTCATTTCCTTGTACCAATTTAATTCTTATGGTACCAATCAGTCACATCATCTACCTGAACTGGAAGCCAGTGCTCTCTTTGTTGCTGTCTTGTCATGGGTTACCGTGATGTTGCCAACAGTGCTTTGTCCTTGTTTGAAGCCTGGTATCTTGGAGCAGGTTATTTGAAGAAGTTATTTGTGACTCCTTCCTTTCCACTTCCAAAGAAACAGTCCTTGGTTTTGCCCTTTATCATCCCAGAGTTGAACAAATGTGTCAGAATTCTGACTTTTTCAAAATGATCTGTATGCTACCAGTTAGGAAAATAAATCAAATCCATAGACATATAGAATTGCTGGGATGCTGGAGGAGAAAATATGCCTTCTCTTACCTGAATGTTACCTCATCAGCAGAACAGATCACAGTAACACACAACTGTCTCAACTGTGTCATTGCTGCTGTACACCTGAGAAACTGTTGTCACTACAATCCACAAAACTCATGTGCTACCCCAACCCACAGCCCATTTCTAAGTTATTCTATGTTGCAGGAACAGTAGCCTAATCCATGTTGTGTTACTTGTGTGAGGAAGACTGAAGCGCTATGAGTTGTTCTTTAGCTTTGCCACAGCCATGGTGAAACTTCCAGACGAGTGCAGGAAGTAAACCATAATGCGTCAGAGCACTAAAAATATCCTTACAGCTTAAAAACAAAAAAAGCAGCGTTAAGGTTTGTCTGTAAAAGCAGAGAACAGCATGAGGGTGCTCCTCAGACTGAATCCTCCTTCTTCCTGGAAACCTGTGAGGGTTTTTTACCCTCTTGGAATGTTGTTGCCACTGTCTCATTGAGGGGACCCCGGGTCTGGGATGAGGAGGGCACTGGCGCCAAGGGCTCATGAGAGGAGTGGCAGGTGGTCCCTGTGACCAAAGGACAGCCCTTCTTACACAAGCAGCACACAAGGTGGGAGTGAGCCCCAGGATAGGGGCCCTTACCCCCACAACCCTCCTCCTTCTCCACTATCTTGGCATTTTTCACGGCACAGGCCTACGATGCTGAAATACAATGGATTGGGCCACACTCCTTGGCCCTACTCACAACTGACATCACAATGGCTTGTTTGTGATGTCTCCAGTCAATTCACTATTCCAGCTCTAAGAAGGCAGGGCCCCTGCAGCTGGCCCACAGCCTGACCAGCTCTGGGCCTTTGATGAACGCCTGCAAAGGGAGATGGAGCAGCAAGACAGATGGCTGCCCACCTTTGTGCAGGATGGCAGCACAAGGCCACTTCCTGTGATAGCAGAAAAGGAAGGCATGTCCCAGGAGCGGGCAGCAGAGGCAGCAGAGGAGGAGGAACAAAATCACTCCTCTCCTGTGAGTGCCATCACTCTCACTTCCCTGGTCAAGGCCATGCAGAGCTTGGCTCTTTGCCCACCAGCGAATGATGTGCAGCGGAGGAATATTGGCCTGCCAGGGAGCAGCCAGAGCAGTGAGGTGTGTGGCTGCCCACCTGGGCGTGGGCCAGCACAGAGACACTTCCTGCAGCCGCCAAAGAGGAAGTCACCTCACCTGCACCTGAAAAATGGCAATCGACGGTGCAGGAGGAGGAGGAGGAGGAAGAGGAGGACAAAGAGGAAGAGGTTGAGGAGCATCAGCCCTTGCACCATGAGAGCCATTGCCAATACTCGAGTGACAACATCCAGTGCACAGCTCTGGGCACACCGGTGGCCCAAACTCCGCACCCTCATCACTGAAAAATAAACAACAAGACAAGATAAAAACACTGTCATCCTCTTATTTGGCACTTTGGTGACAGCATCTGTGCTCCCGTGAATCCTTAGGTAGGAGGATTTTTTTTGCAAAGTCTGTTTCCATGCCTACATCCTGTCTTGCTGGTGCCACGTTAAATTCTGGGGTTTTTTTAGGCTACAACATCAACAATTTGAGACTAGCTTTTTTAAATACAGTCAAATTAATCATAATGAAGACATTGAGCCCAAGGAATTTTTTCTTTCTAAATGTGCCAGGTAATATTATGGATGTCATTCTGGGAGATAGTGTAAAACACTTGAGAGACAATGCAGTCATTGGTCATAGTCAATATGGGATCACTTGGGGAGAGATACAACATCTTAGGAGTGCCTGGCCAGCACTCTGCAATTGGCTGAGCCTCCACACCTGACTGTCCTTTCGACTTACTTATTCCATCTCCCAGCATCAACAATTATTTTGCTGATTGCTGTTGGTGGTATGAATCCTTCCTTCCCATCTTGTTCCTCCACCCCTCCTGAATGGGTGCCAGCTTCTCTGCTCAGAGCCTCAAGAAAAGGGAATAAATTGAGTTGGCTTCCACCACACTGCTGTGCAGAGGTGACAGGAGTTGTCCCTCAGAGGGCTACTGAGGTCCCTGGGGCCTGGAGGTGGGGTTTCTTCAGTCTGAGGATGAGAAGGTTCCTCAATGAATGAGTGAAGGTGAAGTCAGACCTTGCATGGAGAATAGTAACTGATCAAGCCAAGAATGTAGATAGCTGTTCCTTTGGAGAAGCAGCAGATATCAGTTCTGACAGGAAGAAGTGCTAGCCTTCAGCATAAAGGTCCCTTTTAGCTGCTTCATAAGGAGTTCTTTTCAAGGTTGGGAAATAAACAAAAACAAACCAATAAACCAAGAAAAAAACCCATAAAAATGCTTTCTTCCTCTCTTGTTTGGGACTTTGGTGACTGCCTATGGATTCTTCTGTCCCCTTCTGTCTCCCTGGCCCAAGAAAGACACTGATGCATGGGATATGGGCCCAGCCCATGGTGAGGAGATGGTGAGGAGTCAGGGCTCATGGCACACAAGGGCAGGCTGAAGAAACTGCCTCTGATCATGAGGGTGGGAAGGCGCTGGAGCAGGTGGCCCAGAGAAGGTGTGAATACCCCATCCCTGTAAACATTCAAGGTCAGGTTGGCTGGGGCTTCGAACAATCTTTTGTAGTGGAAGAGACTTCTCAGCCTTACCCCTGTGTTCAGCCAAGCCCTTAAATAATCTCCCAATATTCTCAAGGAAATGGTTGGAGATGTGCTGCTTACCTTGGAGACCTGCTCTGGATGTGGGTGCAGCTGAGCAGGAGACTGACACCTTTTCCCCGGATCGTCACAGGCTGGCGAGTGCTCACTGGGCATCGCTGGAACCACTCCCAAGAGCACTGGGCAGGCACCACATTGCATCTGCACCCACCACAGGCCTCCATGACACTTTGCTTTAATGGAACAGCTGGATTCCCCTGGTCTGCACCAGCTGAGGTGAGGTGCCATCCTGGGGACACCCCCACAGAATTGCACACATCCGGCTCCCAGCACAAAGGTAGGGGGCCACGAGGTAGGTGGGAAGTGCATGGCTATGCCACCCACAGCAGCTGGGGCAACCCATGGGAACAGCCTGTGCCACATCCACAGTCAGCACCCAGTCCTGCTTCACACCCCTGCCCAACCAACCAAGCCCTCAGAGCCAGTCTGCACCCTGAGCTATGGGTCTGGCCCACCGACTGCCCTCCCTGACATTGTTCCAACACGCCACATGCAATCATACCAAACGTACCAATAATCCATGTAATGTGGGAATCCGTCTGCCAGACATCACCGCAGAAAGTGAATTTGTGTTGATCAGAAGTTCCTCATGATGACCACCATTCTGCTGAGCTGCCCCTTTAGGTTAGAGCTGCCCAGTCCTCTTGGCACAGCACTACTGCATGTTCTTTGGATAACTGCTGTACCAGACATTTTCTATCAATTCTGCAAAACCTCAACCAAAGGTGTCCCCTTTTAAATGCCAGGTCTATTTCCCAAGCACTAAGACAGACTTAAGCCCCCTTTTTACATCAAAAAAGGGACTTGAACTCCTCTTCTACTTGTTCTACAAGGAAGGGACTCTTATCACCCTGCACCTTACAAGGGACTCAAGCCTTCTGCACCATATGAGGGACTCAAAACCCAGGTACCTTTCAAGGGATTGTAATACCCTGCAGTATCTTCACCAAATCTTGTGCAAAATGCTGTATCACAGGAGGAAGTCAAACCCACCCTTATAATTTATACTAAATCTGCACAGGGAATTTTAACACTCACCCTTTGGCTCTCCCTGCTCCAAAGCTCCCATGTGAACTCACCCAGTGCCAGCAGATGGATGTTTGGAGAAGGGAGGCTCTGAAGGTCGTGGCCTAGGGTCACATCTGGTTTGCCAGGCTGTTAAGGAAACTTTCCTATCTGACCATTCCAGAGCCACTCTGGCAGCCACAGTCCCACCACCCGTCTTTTAACTGCTGAAACCCAAGCCCCTTCACAGCAGGTGGTTACAATAAACTAATGGGTGCCCTGTTTTACTTCCTGCACACATCACACTCATATACACAGATGAGTTTCCCTCACTGGCTCAAACCTGGTTTTCCCATAGCAGAGTGCCAGACATCTGGCTCCTTTAAGTAATGTAATTGTGGTGCAGCAACATAATAACTGCTCCAGCGGGGTGCCTCAGGGGAGGGACCTCAAACAAAGGAATTCCCTGGCTTTTGTACCCTTACAGTCTGTGCACCTGTTCTCCTCATGCTCCTTACGCCTGCCCTTTGGTCCAGTGTTGATATTTGGTCTGAGATCTTGTTACAGTTCACCAGGACAGTGAATCAGCCACACTCAGCTGACCAGTGCTTCAGGCCTGGCTTTCCCTTTGTTAGGCAAAGGGTCAGCAGCTGTTTGGGCCTCACACACCAACCTACCTGCACCAGGTGTATTCCTCAAGAGAAGGCAAATTGTTTGATAAAGCACATGGCTGTATTAATGAGGATCCCTCATTACAGCAGCTTGAAGCATTTGTAGATCCTCACGATGTGGTGTGGAGCAAGGACCGACAGCCTCAGTTGTCCCCTGAGCATGGAGTCGATGAGTATGTCCTTTTGAACTGTTCCACTTGGCAGTGGGAATTGTATTCTCCTTGTATGAGCAATTCATTTGTGTGTAACATACTAAGCTTCTCAATTAGTAACAAAATTTTGATCCCTAAGTCCTGTCTGTTTTTTGACCTTGCTGTGTTCCACCCTCCCACAGTCCTTACTGCAAGATCAAGTACAGAATTTCTTTTCCAGCCCTTGGTGTAGGTAACATGGTCCCCATAGACACACCGAGCACACATTGCTCTGCAGTATGAGTCAAGAAATAATTCTCTCACAGCACTAATGAAAAAAAACCAAAATGAAAACCCAACGAGTTTTCCTTTACTATCACAGGGACCAGTTGCTAGAACTCCTTTTAACACCTGTGACAGAGCTAATGGCTTCACAGTTCTTTGCAGCACCAACAAGAGAGAATGACACTAATGCAGGTTGGCTGTGTGGTGTCAGAGAGTCTCGAGCTCAGCCTTGAGGCCTCGACTGCCTTGGCAGCCCCTCCCCAGGTACCAGTAAGTGCTCTCTGAATGTAGCCCCAGCCATGCCTCGTGCAGCAGCTTACCAGCAGCCTTCAGACTGGGATTCCTCCTGTTTATATAACATTTCCTTTTCTCCCTTTGCTTCAGCCTTGCCCCCTCTGAAACAGAAATGTCTATTTAGATTAGCATTTTAGTAAAGGACCACCTCATGTATATGCCCAGCTTTCTTCATTATTAATTGTTCACTTTTAATACAGAACATTCATAATTTGAAGCTTATGTGAAAAAAATCAGGATTCTCAAAGAACTTCTATTAAATAAGTAAATCAAAAACTTAAGTCAGAACATCAGCAAACCTGGGAAATTGGAAAAAAAGTTCTAAAACCTCAGATGGACACCCAGTGGAAGAAATCAGGCGTATTAAAAGGACCATGCTCCTTTACTTATGTTTCCCACCTAGCAAATTAAATGGCTAAACTTTTTGTTAAAGCTGAAAGAAACAGCACTGGTGTCTAAACTAAATATTCTGACAAAACTAGTTTTTAAAACACACAAAAGGGCTTAGTTTGCTCTGCATATTTGATAATGGTTATGGATCATTTTAGGCATTTCATGGGATCAGCGAGTACAAACTAAGATCACTGGGTGTCCCCAAAATATTCTAAAGAGCATTTGTTACCAAATAGTATTTAGAAAACAGATGAACATGTAAGATGTTTATGACCTAACTCTTTGCATTAGCAATTAGTATCCATACTTTGAATTTTTTAATTTTCCCTCTGAGTAAGAAAATGATGCTTAACTTTGAGACCACAGAACAACCCAGTGCAATATTCTTCTATTTAAATGATATTTACTTGCACATCCTAATAAAAATACTGTTTCTAACCTGATGTGTCACAAACACTGGACAAGAGAACCCAGGTAAGAGTTGGAAAATTTATTTTTAAATGGTTTTATATTAACCATGTATTTAAATCAAATGAATGCAACACCAGATCAGACAGACTGAGCATCTCATGTACAAATACAGCCGGAAAAGTTGGTTTAGTCAAGTGATTTTTCTCAGCTTTGGGGCTTCACCAGTTTTCAGGGGACACAGATTCCTCTCATTTGTCTCAGTGATCTTCCTATGACAGCTGACACAGTGCTCAGAGACCACTCCTCCTCTGCTGGTAACTACTTGCTGTGATCAAACACTTGCCAAAGCACACGATTACCCAAAGCTATATCGTTCCTGACAGAGGAAATGGTAAGTCTCCTGTCACTGCAAGTTTTTCAGATAAAAAGTCTGTACTGAGGTTCTCTAGGCTTGTATTCAGACTATTTTCTGACGTCTAACCTGACTGCAGTTTTGAATCAGTTTTATCAGAGACATGGAGGACAGATGCTTCCCTTCTGCTTGCCAACAGCTTTTGATGTTTGAATCTTGTGGAATTTTGATATTGGGCAGCTGATCATTCCTGCCTAAGCATAGTTCTTTGCTCTTGTCCTAACTGAACTGCATCCCAGGTTTTTCTGACCGTTTTCCAGAATGATTTTGGCAGAAATGGGCAGGCCAAAAATTCAGTCCTTAGCAACAGCCAGACTTGGAAAGCAGCAGGAAAGGGACACCAAAGGCAGCAAACAAGCGGCCTCTGCTTGGCTGCTGTTTGTGAGGAATCTCACTGTCCTCTTCATGGAAAAGGGTGAGAGGAGTATTTCTACAGCGTGTACTCATTTCAAGACTTTGAGCTCAAAGTTTGAGAAAAACTTACAGACTGAAAATGAATACAGATCTGGTAAAATCTGGACTAACAATATTACATTCCATAGCATTTCTGTTGGCATTCAAGGTAAAAGAATAGTTTAAATTGGAAACTCCTTATGGAAAATAACCTCCATACTCAGTGTAGGTAATTTACTGAGGTGTTTCTGAACTTGGGTAGGGAAAGACATAGCTGTTTCAAACAAATTAATATTTCTGCAATGTTCTGTATTCACAAACGCTGGAACCTCTGTGACATACACAAGGCAAATTATGTGAAAATACAAAAATCAGTCATTGCACATAGTGGTAAATAAATACATTTACCCCAGAATATCAAAGAGTTTAAAAAAATTTAATTTGTAAAAGCACATTCTTGCAGGTTTATCTAAGTCTCGATAGGTCTGAACAAAGAGGAGATGTCTGACTACTTGAAACAGGCCAACACAGTCTTATCTTCAAACAAGCATAATGTGTTACAGCAACTATAATAAAACATGACTGGTTAAATATTAGTTCTCAAAATTAAGTAATTTTTTGTCAATTTTGGCATGTTTCATTCTTCAAACCCCACAGAATATAAAGGAAATCAAGACCATAAGATACTCAAATTCTACTGTATATCATTGGTTTATTTAAGAAAGGCAAAGAGATGAATTAGAAAATGTTTACTGTGGGAATAAAAAAATTAAAAAAGCCTAATTAAATTGCTTTTTCATTTTCTGGGGACAGGAACGTTCATGTAGAATGTTTTCTACTTCTTGAAGTAAACAAGTCAGAAACAAAGGTTATTTTTCTTTACAGACAGATATAGTCACAACACATTCTAAAATGGGTATTTCTACAGCTGCTCCCAAGCACTGGATCTTTCAGACTGTCACCAGCTGGATGAAGATGCTGTTGGAAAGTACAAAACCAGTTCAGTGTTTACTAGGAACTCTCAGAAATGAACCACCTCAAAACTACTTAGTTTCTGAGAAATTCTTGAAGGTGCAACAAATTACAAAACATCCTCCACAGATATTTTTCCTCTTGTTCCTCACTCTTGAGTAAAAGAAATTGTTCAAAAAGGAGAAACAAAAGCCCCAGTCTTGTAATCATGGGGTAGAAATTGACTCACTACACAGATCAATCCCACTGAAAAGCCAGCTCAAAGGAAAAGCAGATGGCTCTGAATGTGGAAAGCATGAGAAAGAAATTTTTTTAATCTTTTCAACAGAAAAAAAATCACTTGTTCAAAATTATTATAAAAGACATTTCAAATAAGTGACTCTCTTAGAGATACTTTGCAATAATTAACACCAAGGCATAGTAGTACCATGGTTTATACTGTCACTGTGAACAGAGGGAAAGAAGACTGAGTAATACCACCAAAGGAGTTTTTTTAAGACTACACCCGTATTTATATGGGTGTCTGCTCAGCACAAATATTTGCACGTCTACCCAAGGAAAATGTTGGGAAAATCATAAATTAAGCCCACGCCGAGAATCCTGCCACACTGGACATGTATGTGTGCCCCCTTTATGCTTTGTATACAACTACCAGACAACCTGCTTTTCCTGCCACCAAGAACAGAATTTTAATTTGAAATAAACTGTTAAGTTTAAATCACAAGAAAAGATTTTTGCATTTTGAAGATACTAATCATAAATAAAGCCCCAATATTTGTCTTTTTCATACATGTTTTTCGGTAAGCCACTCTAAGAGGTTTGTTTCTTACAGGCCTTATTTCTTAGGGAAACTCCCTGTGTGATTTGCTAATTCCTGTGCAGGTTCAGTTATCCATTATTTTGTCCCTTAAATCATGAGCAACATTTTGTTTTTCTAAGTGCCCTGTTTAGTTGCAGTAATGACATCAAAGAATTTGACAGCACATAGAATGGAAAAGGTCAACCTTTTCACCAATAGACATTCTAGATCCTCCTTTGAGTGTCAACAGGTCTTCATGGGATGTGTGTAAGAGCAAACTCTGGCCTCCTTTCCAAATCCAATTTTCTCAAGTATTCATGCCACTAAAGCCCAGTTTTTGCAATCCTGCTAAGCCCACTTTTAAACAAAGACAGACAAGAAGACATTGGACTCCAGCAGAGACAAACAAGTGTGGCATTATGGAGACACAACAGAAGTTAGAAAGAAATGTTCATTTACACCAGCAGGCTTGGGATTAGGCCTGAAATAGAAACAAATGGGTGAAAATGTGCACATAAATCAAGCTGTTTAGAAGAGAAACAAATGGTACGGGCAGACTTCTTACCAAGGTAATGCAACATAAGCAGTGACCATCACAGTCTGTCAATGAACACTGAAATCCATGACTCACTCTAAGCAATGCCAAGCGATGTGCCAATTCTCCAGCAAGAAATCACCCTACCGTCATTCCCAAGCACATCCTACTGCCTCACCTGCACGCTGGAGTTCCTCCACATCTGTAAATGAAGCTTGTTTGCATTTTGGTTTGCTTCTCTGTGACTGCACTCCTTGGATTCTGTGATGCCTTTTTCTGGGCTTAGGGCTCAAAATAGTGCAAGTATAATAAAAAGGTGTTATCTTCTTATATGCAATGCAAACACATGGGAAGTTCAAATAACTTAAAGAGCCACAGGTCTCAGTTTTTGCCTTCAGGAGGAGCTCTTTCTTCAGTATTGGGAGAACTGTGATTTAATGGCTTCGGTTCAGCATTTTCTCTGCTAAGCTTCCATGCACATCTTTGCAGCCGTCCTCTGACTGGTGACAGACACACAAGGTGGGAAACAGCACACGGGGAAAAACATGCACTGTTACAGAGCAGGATGACAGTAAACATGTAAGAGTTGCATTGCTTAGTAATAAACCCGTTGTGTGCGCTTTTCTGATATGGTGGCTGCTTGCATGAATGCTAAGAGGGGCTGTCATCCTCCAGATCCAGGCAGATATAAATGAAGAAGAAAAAGAGAAAGGAAGATTATTTTCTGAGAAACAAGCATACCTCTGATGGGCACTGTAAAAATAAACCTAACTCTACTGGCATAATTTACATCATGCTCCTAGATGAAGCTCTGCTATACTAGTAAAGCAGCAGCTTTCAGCACACAGTTCCCAGATCCCTGACATCCACAAAAACCCAAGAAGAAAGCATACTGTTGACAGGAAGCTTAAATTCACCATACAGGTGGCAATAAATCAGAGTGCTGAAAACTACTGCAGTAGGAAAATAGGACTTCAGAAATGTGGCCTCTGGGGTGCAGGTGCTGAGTTTGGCAGGTAGAATTCAAGCAGCCCACCTAGAAATATGGCATGGTAAGACCTAAATGCCACCCTGAGAGTACAGAGGGTGAATTTCTTTTCATATGTTCTCCAGTATCTTGGTCAGAAACCTGTTCAGCACTTTAAAATTCACCAAGGACCTTGGACTGCGCAATGTGACGAATACTCAAGTGGAGGATTACACAACTGGAATTGAAGGCCACCCTACTTCAAAATGAGAACATATACACAGGGATTTAACACATTTTAATTCATAGACATTGACTTTATAGAGCTTTCACTGACTTAGTGTTCTGGACTGTCCCCATATAGAAAAACCTGTACATGTTTGTACAAGTTATAGACAGAAAAACAAAACAGAACAGAACAAAACAAAATAAGGAAATTGCAGTAACACATTACTAAGAAGCTGAAAAGCACCCACCACCTTTAAGAAAGTAATTGAAGTGATACCAAATAGGAATTCATCCTCATGGGCTTGTGCAATGTAGTCCAAAAGACAGAATAACAAGTGCTTTTGAAAACAGGGTTTTGGCTTTTTTTTTTTTAAGAAAAGAAAATCAACAAAAACCCTTTTCATAGCGTCACTGAATTCAGTAACTCTTGATAATTTGTCATAAAGAGCCATATTCTACAATCAGCTTTTTAAGATGACACTGTTAACAAATCTTGCTGCAGCCCTACTTTAAGCCAGAAGTTAGAATTAACAGAACACAGAAATTCTATCTTTTCAGCCTATGTGATAAAACACTGAAACTACAAATAAATACAGTTAGGAATGAAATAGGGCCCCATTGTTCTGGGTTTTTTACTTAGGAAAACTCAGTGGACCTAAGTTTTTTGCTGAGCAACTTTTCAGTTCCTTGATCATCATCCTGGTGTTTGTTCTGGGCCATCATCACAAATCAATTTGCATGAAACTTGATTTAAGTGCAACTTCAATTGCCTGATAAAAGCTCTGTAGTTACATGGCTTGGTTTTCCAGTATTCCAAACTGAAGTGAAACAGTTTAGTTGTCAGGATGAAGTTCAAAATGGAAATCCTCTGTCTAACAGTGGTGACCCATGGGAATAGCTGGAACATGGGTTTAGGGACTAAGAACTTGTGCTGGCTCTAAAAAAAATAATGCTTTGCTTGCTTTTATAAACTGCAATTCAGAGCTTCCCTGACATTAAAAGGATAATAATACTCACCTGCTGCTCCTAGACTTATGTGAGGCTTTACTAGTGCCTATCCAAAGTGCTGGTTTTAGTTTGGGCATGTTTGTTAAGGCTGATAATTACTAACCTAATCACAGATTGGCCCCAAAATGGAAAATACTGCAATAAGCATAAAAATATCAGCAGAAAGCCCCCCCCAAAAGGATGTGGTGCCATTTTGGTGAGAGGGCTGTATCTTTGGACCAGGCCCTCACACTGTGTCCCAGCTGTAGTATACAGCAGGGTATCATAAGATGTTTCATGGCACACACCACTCTGCACTACTCTTTATTACTCAGTAATAAAGTTCGTGGTTGGCAAAAATAAGCCCTCTGTCAATCCAGGCACATAGCTCTAAGTGTCAATGATTTTGCCTAGAAATCCTGTTTTTTTTCTCGGAAGAATAGTTTACATTTTTAGTATCAAATACCAAATCTCCACATGTAAGACAGCAGAAAATGAGGCAGACACTTTATTAGAAAACACTGCTCTATTTGTGTTTAACATTAGAAGTACTGCCCTTCAGAAATAAATGTAGAGGTGCACAAAACAGCAGTATCATAAGGCAAAACCTAAGGAAAGCATATTAAAATAGCTACGTTATGTTTTTTCCAGCAGGACTATCAAACACTCTTCATATGACAACTGAGAAAATGGCTGGAAAAGGCAGCTGCCTCTCAACTAAATCAACTTGGTACACCTGTAACTACTTCAAAAACTATTTTATTTGAGCTTAAACCACACTTTGAAAACATTTTTAAAATAGCTAAAAAATGCTGTAGTATTTCAGATCAATACAGTTCTACTTCTAGCCAACAAGGACAGGAGATTCTCCCTAGGGAAGAGAGCAGATGGTATTAATTGGGTTATCTTCAGCTGTCCCAGACTGGAATGAAGACCTCTTGTTACAACGTGCCAGAGCTCACAAACTTGTATGAACACTGAACTTAACAGCATGTCAAAGGTTGGACTTGATGATCTTGGAGGCCTTTTCCAACCTTAATGACCCTATGAGCAGTGCCCAAAGCCCAGTGCCACCCAGCATACTCTGGTTTTGTATACTGGTGAGATTTGCTCCACTGGCAAAAAAAGTGATCTTATGATATGGTTTTCCAAGACGTCAAGACTTAATGTTGTTAGGATTACACTTACCTAGACAGTAGGCACAGCTTTTTTAAAAAAAAATTAAAATTCAAAGGGAATGAAAATATTCCTGCTGTTATTTGATAAGTCAACATAGTTACGGTACATGATTTCTTACGTGATGTTCAAGAGTGCCTAAGAGAATTAGGAAGGGCACTCTTGTTAGGACTTTGGAAATCTCATCACTTACTGTGTCCTCATCACACTGACAGGTTCCTGCAGTCCAAGTCTGGCAGTCTGCACAGGCCAGACTCTATTTGGCTCGCACAGATGGAGCTGCAGGATCAGAAGCTTACATTGTAAATGGGAGCTCAAACTTCAAAACAAGCTTAAGGAAAGAAAATTTTGAACAAATAATCTCCTTGTAATTTCACCCAATCTGTTAGCATTAAAATCACCTAGATTTTAATGTTAAAATTTATAAAAACGTTTATAAAATTGTTCTGCTACTTTGAGAGAGTTCACTTTATAAATTACTGACACTTCTAATGGCATTGTGCCAACTGGGATAGCCTCAGTAAGAAGCCACAGATACAGGGTGAAATGTGAGAAACATTGCATTGTAAACATCCCTTTTCAGTATAAAGGTAGTCATAAATCATGAGACTCATTGTTTTTAAATCAGATGTGCGTGACAAAGTCAGTCTGCAGTAATACTTCTGAACAACTGAGTGGCATTCAAGTGAAAAAGACAAACAAAAATACAAAAAGGCAATTTGCAGCACAATCACCAAGTGTCTGAGTTTGCTATATAAAACCAGAAATAGGTGGTTGTATTAACTGAACCTCTTCAATATGTTCACGAATAATAGTTTTAAAACAACTGATGCTGCAAAGTAAAACACAACCAACAACACATCATTGCAAGAAGGAAAAGTGTATCAGATGGTTTGTCCTTACTGGTTTTTCTGCACTTTTAGTAACCAAAAATGACAAAAGGTAAAAAATCTGAAGCCTCACTGAAACCATTGACAAGATTTCCATAGAATTCAGTGTCAAGATTTTATCCTACAAGATTGATCAGCTACTTGGTTTCTACACAGGTGGCAGAAAACTGTTCATATTTTACTGAGGTTCCTTCAGTGAGCATTAAATGGGGTTCTGAGCACAGCAACACCTCCTGTCATTCACCAGCCTCAAAACACTCCTGAGAAGCCTCTTGGCAGAACAGAGATGGATGTGAGCAGGCCAGAAACTAGCATTTCCATTCAACTCATTGGAATGGAGGCATAAAGAGGTTCCAAGATTTGCAAAACCAGTCAGTCAGTTGGGATTAACGGCTGGGTGACCTGACCCCCAGGTCTCTGTTCTCTCAACTATTGGACAACCTAAAAGACTAGGCTGATCTTAACACATATTTTGACTGTTCAGGACTTTTTTTGCATGCAAGCAATACCCAAGCATCAAAATAGATGCATGAGTATTCACTGGTACTTGCTAGGTTCTGACTCTCAAGCAGGACTTTGTTCCAGTTCATGTGCTTAACAAGCTTTTGCCAGAGTAATTTTCAGACTGCTATTGCAGACTTAAATAAAACCATGATAAGCTTCCAGTGTTATTGTGTAATCCAATTATAAAATGAATAGGAAAGGGTTTTTTTCTCAAAAATGTAAGCATAATTTTCCTGAATGGCATCCTCTTCATAAAGCCATTTAGCAAAACAGAGTACTGGTTCCATTAAACAGTTTCAAGAAAGCCAGTTATTCAAGTCTTCTCATCAATAAAGGTATAGATAAACATACCCTTACTGAAAAAGGGGAATCTATAATTTCTAGGCAGTTAAATAAAATACAACATACAAAATAAATTTTAATGCATTTTCATCCAATACACAGGCATTTGTGAGTATCAGCTACTGAGCTATAGTTCATAGCAAAATACCAAAGCATTGAGATAGTTGTGCAAATTCTTTTCTTAGTTCCTTGGTGAGCAACAAAAAGAACTGAAAAGTGTCTACATAATTAATTTCAAACGCTTACAGAGAGAACCCTGGAAGGTACTTTTCATACATGAGGAGCAACAGAAACCTGTTTTTATTAAGTAGCACATACAAGAGAAGCCTGCATCTATAATTAGATTAATTCTACTGCAAGATTTATGTGTATAAAACTATTCTAGTAGTCAAAATGAGGCCTTTTGAGAAATCTGAGTTATGAGGCCATAATTCTAGTAAATGTGACTGCTGTGATGTCCTTAATTGCCAAGCAAAGACATTTTACTGGTGAGCACATGCTTCTCTACAACCAGGAAAAATCTTGCAAATTATGTTTTAGGAGAGCAATGGGATATTATGGGACAAATAGTTAGAATGCCACAGGATCAAACCTCAAATCTTCCCTCTGATACTTGCCACACATTAGGAGAAACTTTCTCTGCCCAGAACACCAGGCAACCTCCAGTCTTATCCTACTGAAATAAACAAAGACAAAATATTCTGGTACTGGTCTAGACTCATCATCCCTTCACAGCAAGAACTCTTGTTTCTCAGTCCTTGTTGTAACCTATGTGAAATCACTAATAATAATAAAATTTGCAAAAACCTAAGATGCAAGAACTGAGAGTGACTTTCCATACTAAGACCAAATTGATTTCCTTCTTTCTTAATGCGCAGCACTCAGGTAGGGGTAAGATTTTTACAGCAGAAAAGTAGGTTTAATGCTCAATACTTTTAGAGACGTCTCATGTGTCTCTGCTTTTTTAAAGTCCCTCCTTTGTTCATCATAAGGGAGCAAAACTCAGAAAGTTTGAATTGATTGCATTGGTTCACCATGGCTGATAAAAGTCAGTGGAGTTATTTGACTCCACAATGCTTTTCAATCGTGCAGCCACCAGATTTTATTACAGAGCCCTTTTCACTACAGCTCCTTCAGTTCTGGTACCTCATGAGTACCAGCTGGGAACTCCAGCACTATTGTAAGGCAACTTGAATAGCCAGAGATTTGCCCAGTAATTATTACAAAACCATTCTCACAGATTTCTTAGCATCTGAATTTGTAACAATAGCCTATGACATTACTATTTTATGTGCCATATATTAGCCTACAAAAGGAGCGGAGTGATGTCTAGCTTCTGAAAAATAAACTCTATTTTAGGCCACCAACACACTTCAGCTCACAAAATCACTTTGAACCTCTTGAAAAAAGGAAAAATAAGGCAGCACTACAAAGGGAATCTAACAACCTGCCTCCAGGCTTGTGGACAGCTCTGCTCACTGATTTGTAACCAATGGTTTGGAAACTCTGGTTACAGAGTGTTTACTGAGAAAAATTCTAATTATATTTTAGGCAAGGTTTTTTATCTGCTACCTTTTAATGTGTTAATTTACTCTACTGAAAAGCCAAAGGGCCAAATTCACCCCTCTGATAAGGCTTCTATTGTAGGAGCATCACTGAATGTGTACCAAAGGCATTATTCATCTGTGGAGAGATCACTGAGTAACATTGTCAAACACTTTTGAGTTGCACATCCTTAAAGAACAGATAAAAGAATTGTGAAGAGAATGAGAAGGAGCAGAACATCAGAGATGAAGAAAATTAGATAAAGGGCCAGGAAGAAACTCTTTGATGTAAACAGAGTGACAAGTTAGATTAAGAACTCTCATTAAAGCATGCAGTATTTGCCTATAAGCAATTCAGGCAAGGAATTTGTTTACAGCTCTGCCAAAATCAACAGCAGATGCAAAAAATCATCAATATTGGGATTTTAAATGATATTAAATCTACTGCATCCAAACACTCACTAGGATTATGTGAAGGAAATACACAGCTCGGGGCCATTATATTCTTTGTCACACTGAGTAAACAAGGTTACACCCTGTTGCATATTGACATGCAGGCTCAGCAGAAGTTATTAATATGAGTGTGCCACTAACTACTCCTTGGTTACTTTAATGTGCATGTATCTCTGAAAGTACTTACTGGTACCAAGATTTTATTACTGATGTGGAAGAAAATCTAACTTTGTGAGCACAGTGTAATTTCGGGTATGACTCTATGCTAAGAGAGAACCTGCTCTACTTCACTAAGTTAGGAGAATAAAATTTAGAGATGTGCTGGAAAACATGTGCAGCTATCACATTGGATTGACGTGCACTAGTGACCTTCAGCAGAAAATGACCATCACAAATTATGCATCAGAAATAATATAGATTCTAAATTAAAAGTAACTGCTTCCAGAGCAGATGGTGAAGGTCAAGTGAATCAAAAGAACCCAGTACCTTGCTAAACAACAGTGAAGAATTAGGGTTTTGGCAAAGGTCACTAGGAACAAATCCTATTCTAACTGAACCAGATTTAATGAAAGCTCCTCATTCCTTAGTCCCGTGTTAACATCCCCCTCTAGTGACCTCTGTTTATGGTGGGGAGTTTTTCCTCAGCAGCTCATTGGCTGATGGCCTTGTACAATTTTGTTAAGATGATGGGAATTTGAGTCACCACTTTCCTCCTGGCAGGGTTACAGGTTAAAAAAAAAAATACCTGGCTGGGAAAAACATGCAGTGAGAGTGAAGTTACACAATGTGCTGGCAGCAAAACTGTCCCAAGAAGCTGAACTTGCTGCTGCCTTTCTCCAGCCCCTCATTCTCACCCTTGTGCAGGAGTTCACTGCACATGAGCTTCCTTTCATGCCAATTCCCTGTGGGGCCATGATGTGAGTCAGACCATTGTTGTGACCTGTGTTAAAAATAACCCTTCCTAAACCAACTCCACTACAAAAGCCAGCAGATTGTGTATTTGCACTATAAGACACTTAGTTCCTTTGACACAGTGTTGTGCACAGATAGAAGCAAGAAACTATGCCAGGTGCCACTTTCTCAGGCTTTTAAAGAAAGCGTATGACTGGCAAGGCACAGAATTAAAGCCATGCAGATTCAACCATTCCCATGCTGCAGAGTCCTTGAAATCCACATCACACTTAAATGCCAGCAATGGGAATTCCTGACCGGTTTTTCAGTAGTCTAAACAAAAATTCTGGTTGTCACTGGAGCTAGTTTTTAAAGACTGATATGAGGTAAGCAAAGGCCTAAGGGCCTTCTCTGTTAAATCCAAAGTGAGATGACAGATGGAGATGTGAAATGGTGGGAAACCACCAGCTACAGAGAAAAACATCCAAGTGCAAAGCCTAGGGATCACACTGCAGCTCATGACTCAACACTTTGATCACTCATTGAGGGAACTGACTGCTCATTTCTGTCAAACAAAAGGTGTCTTTCCATTTTATACTATCACATGGAAAGGCTTTTTGCAAAAGGATTTAGGAAAAAAAAAGACAACTTCCTGTTAATTAAAGATAATATTTGACAGGCTGAGTCCATTAACAAAGCACTGTTCAAAGCCAGCAGACTTTTTCCATAGGTTGTTTAAAAGATTAGAAAAAATGCTGGCAATTACTTATTTTCATTTCTTATATGAAATTTCCTTGTCTGTATACTGGGAAGGAGACCTGAAGGCAAAGGTGAAGAAGAGAGTATATTTCTTTTATTAGTTGAAATTATACAATCCAAATGGCACAACCTTAAGGGGAGCCTTGTGGCCTGTCCCCTGTAGTCAAAAAGGGACTGGCAACCATGAGCCAAGCAGATTTTATCTCATTTTTGCATTACGTAATTTTTGGCTGTGCAATGCAAGAGACTATAAAGAGTAAAAAGGAGACTCTGACTACACACAATATAAAACACTACTACTTCTTCACTCACATTTCAATACCCTTCTGGTGAACTACATATAAATTCTATTACTTTGCGTGCCATTTCAGGTAACATTGTACAGAACAATGGCAGAAAGACCATTATTTTTAAAGGTGTTTTACAATGTGCTTTCAGTTGCAGCTCTAGGCTTTGGAGATGTTCAGAAGAGAATATAATAGAATGGTTTGTTCTTTGCTTGTGTTTTGAAATGGTATTTGTTTATATATTCCAGATAAATCAGAAAAAGAGAAATGAAAAAATCCACACTATTTCAAGCTATTCTGTGTCCTGCCAGTGTCTCATTTGTATGCAGCATACACTAGATTTGCCTAGAAGGATTTAGCTCAGTAGCTGGCACGTTTACATCAGAGAACAACATACACAGTTCCAATCGATTTCAAGCATTCTTACAATGGGAAATAAATATGAAAAGTGGTTGTTGCTGAAAGTTCAAAAAAGGCAATCAACAAATTGTAAAAGCTCAAAAGGCCAGACAAATTTAATAAAATATTTCCATTTACCTTCCTTAGCTTTACACAGCCTGTTCAAAATAAGATTCTCTGCAGAGCCTTTATCCAACTGTTTATATCACTTCATACAAAATATGTGTTTGAATTACCACAGCAATACAAGGATATAAATTCCCAGCACACGAAATGCCAAATTCAACATAAGTTATGCTTTCTTGGCATCTAGATGTTTTCCTTTTCCTTTTCCATAATCCAAATACATTTTCATTTGAAACAAATTAAAAACCATGTAGATGTTAAAACATAATGACAGCTTAGAATTCAAGTGACTTGTGCAACATTTTTTTGTGCTTTCTACTTTCTCCATTTCCTCCTACTGCAATTAAAATTCATCATGCCCTACTACATGTACAATAGCAATGCATCAAGTTCAGTCCAGTATAGGTTATCAACTTTCAGACTTGGCTTTATACTACACGAGATCCTTGCACAATCAAAAAAGTACATCTTTTTTCCTGATCTTTCTTTTACGCTGGATGATGTGAAGCTCTGATTAGTTGATGTAGGACTGCAACCTTGAGGTATGATTGCAACCTCAGAATAATTCTTAAATCTAAGAAGAAACTTTTCAAGCGTTCACGCCCTTTCTGGATTTAAAAAAGACACCACTATAATGGTGCTACTAGAGCCACGGTACAGTACATCATGGCACATATCCATAACATAACCAGGGACATGAGAAAGAACTTTTATTTACAAAAACTTGATGTCACTTCCAGAAAAATATACCAGGAAAGAAAAAAAAAAAAAAAAAGGAAAAGATAATTTCCTGAATGTCCTGATTTTTTAGAAGATTCCTTTTACTTTCTCTTCAGCAATAGATTGGTCCTCCACAACTGCATTTTCCCTGACCTTTTGAGTACGGACCATAAGTGACACCAGCAGGATTGGGAATCATAGAGCAAACTGCTTCCTTTGAGAGGATGCTCACCCACGCCCCTTTACTCACAAGCCAACTTGCTGTCAAAACTGGAAAGGGCAATAGCAAAGGCTTGTAGTGCACACATTGGGTAGTTGTAGTCCATGGTGAACACATCCTCAGCCACACGGCCAAACTGCATCACTATATAGTCAGCTGCAAGAAAGGTCATAAAAGGTGACAAAGCATTATTTTTGTTTGCAGTCCTTACTAAATAAGTATGCATTCAACATCACCCTCTGGCCCACTTCAATGAAACACAAACAAAACATGCTCACTCATCAAACTTCACAACACTTATTCATGCAAGTGGGTGTGCTGATAGCAGAGGCAGAAGCAGGGATAGCTTGAGTGATAGAGGGCTGCAAGACTTGTCACTGTCAAAAGAATATTTCTCAAACACAGAGAGAAAATGGATTCTGCATGGAATGTTCAAACCTCTTATACAGATCTAGTGCCAAGTTTCATGTGTACCAAGAACTAGTTAATTCTATTCTCACTTAACTTTAGGTAAGTGGACAAGCAAGGATACAGGGGAAGAAAAGGCATGATTATGAGCTAGACCTAATCGTATCTCTCTGTTATAGCATATTCAGAAATTCCTCCCCAACTTTTTTTCCCTTTTGTACTCTTTGTCAGCAAGAGGAAATGTAAGTCTCATTCACAGTTGGAAATGTTTAATTGCAGAAGCAGGTGTAACTATTTCACCTTATAAAATGCAGCAAATGCATACAACAATGTTTCAAATTCAGTGTTGCTCTCAGAAACTTGGCACAGCCTCTTTCACCAACTTCCAATATTCCCCAGCAGTCTGCATGGCACTGGTGCAGCCCAGTGGGCTCCAGCACGAGTGACTCAGCCTGCCTAAAGTGAGCATCAAGGGGGCAGTGCCATTCCACTTGAGCACTTGTCTTTATCCTGGCTCCAACAATTGCACCTAAGCTTGAGGAAAAAAGGGAGCTGCACACTGACAGCAGAAAGCAGACCATCAGTAAGGCCCTAGTGATGGCGTGAAAGGCTGTCCTGACACTGTCAATGTGTTCTGTAGGGCTAAAGCTATAAGGAGTAGTAATGGAAAAGTGGGTGTGCAATGGTCTGACTGCTGTTAACTCCAGCTGGGCAGTGTAAGGGATCAGAGCAAACAAAAAAACCAGGGAAGGATTATGTGACACATGTGCTTGAGCAGAGTGACAATACCCCATGATCCTGCTGACTGCAGGACCATGAAGCAGCTGCTCTGAGAGCAGAAATGATTCTAAACTGTTGCTCAGTTCACAAACCAGGCACCCAAGGGAGAAAACTAAGGTAGTACACAGCAGAACCCCCTGTTGCAAGCATGAGCATTTAAACTTGCATCTATCTCATGGCCACAAGGAAGAGCAACATTAAGCTGGACCCAGAGAACTCAATTAAACCCACTCAGGTAACAACTGTAAGGGCAGAACCCCCCTCATGCTGTGCATGCAGCACTGTTCCTACACACTACTGACTGAGAGCTGTACTTACGATCATTATCGTGAATAATTTGGAAGTTTTTCACCGAGGCCTGTGTGACTCGACCATGGAAATTTAAAACATAGGACTGGGTGTCATCATTCCAGACTGGTGTTTTGTTATGCAGCTCAATGACACTCTCTGTGTTTTTGTTCTGCCACCTTGCAAGAAGTGTCTCATGTTCCTGCACACACCACAGATACACACTTCAGTTTAACGTGATCACATGACAAAAAACATGTTAAAAAAAAGAAAAAAAAGTCATAAATCCTAGCCCAAAGACTTAACTGTTACACTCAAGCCTCAAAACAGCTACAACAAATGAAACAGAGAACTCTGAGGAGCTTAATGTGAATGTGCATTTGAGACCTTTCCACAGTTTGGAAAACGTTAGTTGTACCTTTTGTTATCAAAA
Source organism: Calyptomena viridis (assembly GCA_013390005.1). Taxonomy (NCBI): domain Eukaryota; kingdom Metazoa; phylum Chordata; class Aves; order Passeriformes; family Eurylaimidae; genus Calyptomena; species Calyptomena viridis. The sequence continues at coordinate 34,761 of WEIV01011220.1, read as the reverse complement.
TACATTATTTATTGTGCTTTTGTGAGTCACAGGATTAGTCACACATCCCATTGTTCTGCAATTGTTCAAATACCGTTTTATTAACCTCTAGACCTTCAGAAATGCATCTGAAAAACCCCGATTCTAACTGAAGTTAGAGAAAACTAAAAGAGAATTCAAGTAATTTCTAGTGTTGACTGATGGCATGACTTACATTTCGTGGTCTGATGGAAACTCTTTCGTGGTCCATATTCATTCCTGGTATGATTACACTCATTTTACGAGGTCCTTTAAACCCCAAGACATTTGTTTCCTAAAAATGTTTAGAAAAGATTTCATCATGTTCTTTATTTTTAAACTTAATTTATTCAACAGAGAGACACAGTGGCAGCCCAGGGAACTTATTTGGTAGTCAACTCAAAAAACATGTTGAAACTCCCACCTTCACTGGCACTGCCAAACATTCTAGCTTTGTCTTAGAAGCTCCAACAACAGGAAAAATGGAAATAAAGAGAGGTTTCCAAAAACATTCCTAGCATTGGCTGCCAGCAACCTTAATATAATTTAAAAACAAAAATCCTTTTGTTAAAAAAGGATATGAATTAACCAGATTGCTTGGCTACTGCTAGGTCCCAAAATAAAGTAGTTGTAATTTAAAAATCATAAAATGCAGTCACACGTTTTGATGCAAGACAAAATTAAATATATGGGACCAACTCCATTTATTCCAGAGCCAGCACAAAAGCAAACAAGAAGAAGCTGCCAGTAAGAGCATCTGTTAGAAGTGCTGTGGTTTTCAAAGTCTTCAGATATGTTATGCTTAGAGATGAACATGGTGAAAAACAAACACATTAGCATCAAGGCACATTTACTAGCTCTGAAGACAGGAAAAGTAAAGAAATCACATGGGTAGCAAAAATAAATCCATGGAAAATGCAAGTTCTTCCATTAAACAATCTGATGCTGGAGTTTTTACAAAAGCACTCCAGTATAGCTCTATCCTCTCAAAACACAACAATTAAAATCTAAACCAGCCTAAAGTCTTATTTTTATCTGACTTTTTTTTTCCTCCCACAGAAGAAACTAGGACCAAATATTTCAGTAAGTCATCATCTGCTTTTGAAAAAGAAAAAGTAAAGGGCAATGTTTTCCAATCCACTCAGTAAAAGCTGCTGTTAGCACTAACTCCAGTAAACAAAACAGTGACACCTCAGAAAGTCTATCTCTTTGAGTTTTGTGATAATTTTTTTTCAATCCCATGCGGTTTTTTTCCCCTCTGCCATTCTGAAGTGAAGAGCTGTGGACACACACTAAGGAATCTCAGGAACGACGTTCCCATTGGTGCTATTCCCAGCAACATACCACAAGATGCCAAGAACCAGATGCCCCTGGGGCTCCAGCTGGTGTGGCTTTACCACTGGGACATTTAAAAGTGACATATTCAGATGTCTCTGATTCTATATTTTTAATCAAAGTGTCCTGATTTAAGGAACACTAAACTTTTTCAAATATTTCTACTTTTGCAAATAAAAATCCAAGCATCTCAACTCACTGGAAACACATGAAAAATATGCCTAAAGATTACTCGTGCAGTTTTGTCATCCATCAGACCTTTGAAATAACTTTGGTTGTTTCAGCAAACCATCTTGAAATTTTCTACAACACTTTTAAAGTTTTTTGTGCATGCAAGAAAAACTCCACTGAGTTTTTTTATTGAATACTCCTGAAGCAATCCGGGTATATTCATGTATCTTTTTAACTCTGTACATTAATGGGAAGATACTACCTCTTTTCTGAATCATTTATGTCATGTACTCTGGCAGAGTAAAACACGTTATCAGTTCAGCTGGAAGCATATACTTGGTTCTGCATCATGGTGAGACAAAAACTAATATGACTTCTGGCAGGTTTTATAAGTAGGAGAGACTCAGCACAGCAGAGGACAAGTTCTAAGAAAAGATTCAGGCTTATGCTTATTTTCTACTAACTAATGGCAGTTTTAGCCTTCTCTGCAATGCCTTACAAGCTTTTCTTCTCATCAAGCTGCAGTTACGCTATACATAATTAATTTAGATGTTGACTGGTTGAAGCCACAGTTAAAGGTAAAATTAAATAACAGCGTTGAATCACTTCCCTCCCAACAAGCAGTATTACCACTCTGAAGAAAACAGGATTATATTCTTTGGATTTACTCAGAAACACTAGAATCAGTACTTTTGCCACAGGATAGGAGAATGGTTACTAATTGCACATTACAATCATAACCAATCATCACACATTGTATTGGTACCCTTTTGCTAAAATCATGGTACCCAACTGAAATTATATAAACATGGAATATATGCTAGGGACATGGTAGGAAAATGGTAGGGACAAAAGTGGAGCGTTAATTAAAAGCAAACCTTTCTATTCTACCTGCATCCAAATAAATTACTTCCCTTTACCTCCTGTCTCATTCCCTGCTTTTCTTTTATTTCTCTCCTCCACAACTATGCGCGTGTAAATTCAAGACTAAAACCACCACTGTTATGGGAACATAGGCCAAATTTTGGTTTTTACACCATTTTAATGCCACTGGCAGTCTCAGTTTACACAGGAACACAAGTGTTGTGAGCTGGCAGAGCCTCACTGGGCTCCACCAGGACACCAGTGCCTGGTATCAGCTAAGGACTTGGCCCAGTATTGCTCTGAACTGCACTCTGCCTTAGCCCATCCAGTCAGCTGCTCTGTGAGCATGTCACAATAAACTGGACTGAAAGAACATAGAGCCTCTTCCCAGGGTTACTTTTAAAATCTTGCACACTTTCAAAACATTATGTAAGCATCTTGCTTGAGTGGCAATAGCTGCCACATTACAAGCAGCAAAGTGTATACTCCAGCAGCTCCCAGGAGATTCACAATTTTATTACCCCAATTTTCTTTTAGCCACTTCCCTTTCTGGACTTGTTTCACACATCTGTGCTTAATATCTTCTGCAGAAACTGATGTTCCATAGAAAGCCCAAATTACAGGACCCACAATACTGGAGCACAATGCAAGTGGCTGAGGCCTGAGTACAGACATGGGGTCTTGTTGCTTTACTGCAACTTGAGTCACACCTCAGAATGTCAGCTGAGCTCCCTGCCCGCGGAATCTGACACAAACTGAATTGTGAGATACTATGGATATAAAGGAACCCAGCACAGAAAATCCTGGTACAAATGGAACAGTTCCATCTCACTGCTCCTTGATAAATTTGGCCAAGCGATTCTGCAATCAGCCATGAGGTGCCGCTGCAGGTTTATTAATACGGGCAGCCAGCAGTGGGAGAGTAAAAATGGGTAACAGCACCTGGGAAAACTGTCCCTGCACCAACTCTCTTCCCATCGCCTGAAACAGGCCCAAAGGTGAGTTCTGCAAACAGAGTCCTCAACACATTTACCCCGCAGTTAACGACAGATGCATCACCAGTTTCTGCCTGCATGAACTAGACCTGCTGAGATGATTAAGCAGGTCATGCTCAGTAAGTTGATGGAAGCAGGTACAGCCTGCTCTCCTCATAGGTACTTGATCGGATGAGCTGAGGGGACAGTGAGAGGCACAGTGGTGCTTTCAAAGTATTGTTTTTTATAGTTTTTGCTGCAGGGGAAATCTCAAGGCAGGAATTAAAAGACTGCCTTAGGACACGGGTGTTTCAGTACTACTCTTTCTGGCACTCTTTGCTGTGGTTCTGCTGCAGCCAGGAACAATAATCTCAGTCTAGCACACCTGGCTAGTAATGAAATACCATTCCAATCTCCTTTTGTCCTCTGGCAACAGCACACCTGCAAGCCTACTGTTTTTCTCCATTAGTATTAAAATATCAATGGAACAAGTAATTTTCTCATACAAATGTACAAGTTTCAAACTGGTGATTACAAATACACACATAAAAGCAGCTTATCTCAGCCACATTGTCCAAACAGTGTCCATGGTTCTTTCCAACACTCACACTTCTAATTATCTTTGCTGACTGCAACAGGGTTTTATTTGGTAATGTTCATCATTCAAATATCATTGTTGTTGACACAAACAAGGCCTAAATTTTTCAACGTATAACTTTTTTAACTGCTTTTTGTTTTCTTCTTGTATTTCCAGTTTGTACCACAAGATCAGTTGCCTGGCTCCAGGAAATGCCTTCCTATATAAACCAGTAAAATTACCTCTATTAAAGACATAAGTTCTCCTAGGTTTCTACTGAAACTTCAGTCAAACTGACATCAGATCCTGGAGTCTCTTGTTAAATTAGCTGGATTTTCTGAGAGTTTCAAATCTAACAGGAATGGAGGGACATGTATCTGTTCATCTGTCTATCTCCAGCCGTAAACTATGTGCCTGAGAAACATCACACAGGAACACACTATTCCACAGAAAAATTCCACAGAAAAACTGCATCCTAAGCAGCAGGAAAAGAACGTGCTGGTTGCTAACACTGCCCCACTTCAGTACTCTTGGCACTTTGCATGGAAAGGATGGCTCTCTGCTTTCCTGTTCATGTGCTGAAATCTTCCAGACACATTGCTCCCCACAAACCGAGGCTGACCTTCCTGGGAATGCATTCTGCATGTACCCTGGGTATGTGTTGGACTTGGATCTGACAGATTTCCAGGCATCCTTCATTAGAGCTGCACAGGAACTTTTCAGAATTCTTGGATATTTTTATCAGAAGTTGTTGATTTGTGAAACCAGACAACTTTCTGTAGCAGCATACATACCGATTTTGACTGGAAGGGTTTCTTGGGCCTACATATTTCTGGACAAAAAGAAAACTCTCAACAAAACTCTTACTCATCCAGCAATCATGAAACAAAGGCAACTGTGTTTCAAGTCTTGATTGTCTGCATTGCTCCTTACAAATGCTATTTACTGTCCTATAAAAGGCTGGTTTCTTTCATTCAGTTGAATTTTGGATTTTGCTTGAGGTTTTTTTGTGGTAAAAAGGAGTTTTAGAATTTTTTTCCCAGCTTCTCAGCTGCTGCAGACCACCTGCTGTCCATGTTTTGGATCAGCTATGTTTTGGATCAGAGAAGCCTCCTCCAAAACACCATAATAAACCAGTAATGCCATAAGCACAACTCTTTCCAGTTCAGGAGGCTCCCTCAGGTAGTGCCTGCAGGCTGTGAAGCATCCTACCCCTTACAGAGGGTTATGTAAAAGCCCCAACACCTTCTGACCAAAGGGGAGAACTGGGCAACGCTGTCGATGTATAACATTTTTCACCTCCACTTCCCACTGAATTTCCTGGTTTCTCTAGTGGAGATCAGCAGCTCAATTATGTCAAAATATGAATGCTGATTTACATAATCATAAGTGAGAAGGAAATTCAGTGTGCTGCTTCAGAAACTGAACTGCCCTTCCTGCACATTTTGCCTGTGAGCAGTACTTACATAACAAATAGCAGCTAGCTCCTGACGCAGGGTACTCGCCTCCAGGCTTGATGTTGTTTTCATTGGATTTACTCCATTGTCATAAACTGTAAACTTAGTTCCCATAAGATTTGATCTATCAAAAAAAAATGGAAAATCCAATCACCATTTGCCAGTAAAGCTGCCCAAGACATCCATCCTTCACTGCACTGTAGCCCCAAAGGAAAGACAAAGTACTGTGCACAGAGAGTTGTTATTTCTAATCCCAGGTAAACAGCAAGTCCTGGAGTAAAGGCCATGACAAAAATGCAAAGGTACAGTACAGCAGAGTATACTAAAGGTCCCTTATCATTATGCTGGAGGCTTCTCATGACATCTTGCAAACTAGTACATTCAAGAAAGTAATAAGGAAACACTCAGGAGGGTTATTTTGTTTATTTCCGTGTTTTTTAAAATACGTTTACTCTCTAAAAAACTATCTGCTTTCTTACCTGACCACTAAACTCTATCAGAATATAGGCAGCAATTTTTATACAGTCATAAATAAGATCAATCTTTCCTATTTCACTGGAAAGGAGTGCAAAATACAATGTAGAACATACTAAACCCATATTATTCTCATTCTGTGTCTGCATTGCAATAAACAGCATGTGAAGTTCCAAGATCCACACGGGCTCTTTCCTCAGGCACAGGTGATCTAAACATACACCGAGTGGCTCCACGTAGGTATCAACAATAGACTGGTGTACAACAGGGTGACAGACAGAAAATAAACACTTCTGAAATAATTCCACTACCTGCAAATGACTAATCTGGATCTTAAGGAACAGGCAAAACCAAAGAGATTTTCAGACTGTAGCAGACAGATCTTGCATTCCAAGGTATTTATATCAATAGAGGTTAGACACAATGTACTCACGCACTTCTGAAAAACCCATTAAGATAAGTTGTGCCTGTACACCCCTTGAGAATCTGGTTTTTGAGCATTTAAGAGCCTCAGTCCTGCTGACTTTTAATAAAAATGTGATCCTGTAAGTATTTGAGACATTTTAAAGACATGCCTTGGATTCTGGTGATCTTTAAGACCATTATCACACCATGTATGTAGTCAAGCCTCAAATTAAGAAGTCATAGTGGCTTACAGGCTTCTTAATAGCATATGAGCTTTATATTATAAAATGAAAATTCTTAGACTTATCACTGTTTACCTCAGTTTTCCAATAAAACTCTCTCCACCCCGAGACAGGTCAGTTGGGTCTATAGAGATGAGGTAATTAGAGGTTTTACTCTTCTTTCGTTTCCTTCCAGCTAACAGAAACACCTAAGCAATGCAAAAAAACATATTCTAGAATGCTAAAGGGGTTAGCACACACCACTTCCTGCTCTGATATATAATAAACCATAAGCAATTTTTATGTCTTCCAGCATCATTAGCAAAGTAACAGAAGGTCTTTTGACAGAAGGTCTCCTGGGACTTAGCAAAACCAGGAAAAAGAATTCAGAAAGGGAAAATGACTTCTCAACCACTCATTCTATTATTTATGGTTTAAATAATTAAATTTATCTATTTTGTTAAATGTTTCATTCTAAGTTTCTCTGGCTCTTCCAGTTGAATTGAAAGTAGATGTTTTTCAGGCCACAAAATACAGAGAGCCCCAACTGCTGACAGTCACATAAAGGTGCCATGCATGGATTATTTAAGGCCAAAGATTAAACATATGAAGAAGGCAGTGAAACAAAGTGATACTGTTGTTTTGCTTTTGGAAGACTGTAGGACACATCTCAGTGAAATTGAAAATATATCTAAAACACAGATTACATTTTCTTTCTAAGACTTCTTCTGATTTTTATTACTTTTTTAAACTCAGATGCAACTGGTATGCCATTCAAGTTATTTTATGACCTTTTTACCATGCTCCCTTTCCAAGTGGAGGTAATAAGTAGGGTACATCCCTCGGTCCATTCCCTTCTTGTCTCTTGTGATTCTGCATTTGACAGTGACACCCTGTGGAGCAGGTCTGATGGCAAATTCCTCCAGGTCATCGACATCTATGAGAGGCTCATTTGTGGAAGGACTGGGGGCTGAGGCCGCTTCCTAAAACAAGAAGCAAAACTCAAGTTTCTCAACTTTGATTTACAAGGTTATAAGTACAAAGGAATGGCATTGGACAGAAGCTGCACTTTAAAAAAATAAAAACAATGTTTTTGTTTTTAAACAAAACTATTGTCCTCCCCATTCTGGCTCCTCAGCAGCCTTCATTGAAGACAGTTTGTCAAGCTAAGGATCTCTCACAATTGGTCAAGTACTTGGCTACCAAAGGCCTGGGAAGCAGTGGCCAGAGTAGCTGATGCCCAGAGTACAGAGACACCTGACAAAGCAGAACAGGGCGGCTGCACAGACAGAATTCTGTGTAGTTACACAGCAAACCCTCTCTCACACCTTCCCATCTCTCCACACTTCTTTTTCCAGAAAGGCCATACTCAAGGGCCTTTGATGAAAGGAAAAAATGGGATAAGGAGCAACAGTCTAAGCTAGATAGAGATGTAACAAAGATGAGATGTCAGTGCAACATATAAATGAGTGGGGCACCACCAACTGGTTTAGCAAGAACTTGTGACTTAGAACATCTAAACAAGCCAAAGTCTTATTTTATATTTGAATGGTGGCAATGAGAACAGGGTGGGAAAATGTCCAGAAAAAGTCAATGGAAACAAAAGATCCATCTGTGCACCTGCAAAAGGTAGAAAGGTAAATATTTACTGTTTACCTTTCTCTTCATTCAAGTTCAGACAATATTTGCTATTCTTTTCTCCAAGTCATTATTCTCTTTGCTTGCTCCTGTGAACCATGAGAGCTATCACAGTAAATCACCTTGGAGATACTCTAATGCATATTAAAAACAGAACAAGAAAGCCAGGCCTATCCTGACTGCACCCTGAAATCATGCAGTACCTAGGAGCTTGCCTCTTCTTTGGAACTCTCCCCTTACCTTATTGGATTTCTTGCTTGTGGCAGAACCAGGCCGGGTGTTATTGTTTAACTGTGAAGAACTGGAGCTGTCTTCATCTTCCTCATCTTCTTCCTCATCAAAATTCATGCTACTTGAAATGCCTGAGGAGAAAGCAGCACAATTCCATGAAATACTAATACATTAAAGCTGTCTATACTTGCTGTAAAACATCATTTATCATGCTGCTGCACCCTTAGGCTCACAGGTGAGTGAAGGTGTGTGTGAGGCAGTGTATGCATACATGGGTGAGGGTGTATCTGTCTTGAGAAGCCAAAACGTTCCAGTGAAAGAGAAAGGTAACATCATGGTTTCCATTTCACAGAGAGGATCAAGTTACCCAGTGATACAGGAGTTAATGTCCAGTTAGAAATCAAATTCAGATCATCCGATCGAGTACTTCAAACACAACACAAAATCTTAAACCTGAAATTGGAGCTGAGGGGACAACCTAGCACAGCCACTTGGAAACCTTAACAATTAAAACACGAGCCCTTCTACAGCACACTTTTAACTGTTCCTATGTGATCTGATGAAGAGCAGATCTTAGACTGAGAAGAAACATCCACATCAAGGAAACATTCTCATGCAACTTTATTTCATGTAAAGAATAGTATCAGCCCAGGCCAATGGAACTGCCTTACAGCACTTGAAAATTTGACTTTACAAGAATCCAAATCCTCAGACATTTCAAAGGGAAACAATCAACTTTGAACATCAAATAGGTCTTAGCTGCAAAAAGCATCAATGGTGGGACATTTGCCAAGCCTAGTTTTTCAAGGAGTATCATGCAAATGAAACCACCCTATATACAAGTTCAAACTCTCTAAGTTCCACATATTAAAGGCTATATTTTATCTTTTAAAAAAAACAAACAAATAAACAAACAAAAAAACCCAAAAAACTAAGAAAATCCCCACTTGATCCAGAATTCCCATTATTGGTAAGTCCAATGCAGAAGGATAAATGAAATGCAGATTTCCAGAGCCAAGCGGCTTGGGCATAATTAACTTTTTCCTTCTGTACTTACCAGGAACATGATCCAGGGCGACAAGACTGGATTGGGAGGTGGAAGAGGACCAGGATGTATTTGCATGGGAATCTGGGAAAGGAAAAAATCCAAGGGTTTGATTCTGCAAACCCGTAATTGAGTGAACAAGCGTAACTTGACAAGAGGACTCCACACAGGGCTATAGGCTTATGGGATGGGGCCATAATGCTGCCTCTTGAATTTGCAGTTGTGGGCATTTTATCTTTCTGCACTGCACAATCAAATTCATCTTCTACTTGCTTATGCCTGCTGTAATCTTCTTTTTTAGTACTGTAAATAAAGTCAAAAAGCCCTGGATCACAGAGCTGAAGCTTTGGAAAACCTCATCCACACGGAGCAGTCGTGCCACAAACCCTTCCTTGCGTAATGCACCCCTGCATGGCAGAGGTTTGGCCTACTTTTGAATTCTAACACAAAAAGCCGCCTCAAACCTGACTGACATAAGTGATACACATGGATTCTACACAAATACTCATTCAGTAACATCAAAAGAAGTATTTAGAGTCATACTCAGACAGCCTAAATTCTACCTCAATCCCTGCACCTAACATGTTCTCATCATCAAAAGCTGAAATCAGGCTCTCTAAACTGTTTTTCTGGGAGTTCCAGGGATATGTATGAAGATTTTCATGTAGCTTAGTCTTTTGGAATAGGAACTTGATCTGCAACAAGCAGAGACTGAATCAAACTAATGTACAGAAGTACATACAGTAGCTATAGATTCAAAAATGGTTTTCTTCAAGTTCCAATTTTGGAATACATGAAAAAAAAAGTACATCAAAAAAGGCATTAAAATACTTTTTTTATGTTATTGGTGCTTCCAATAACTTCAGTGCATATCCCTTTAAAAATAGCTTTTGATGCCAGGTGCACCCTGTATAGTGAAATAACACTAGAGTAGTAAGAGCTAGTGTAAAAAAGTAAACCAGAAGCGTATGCAATGCTTGCATTCCGTTCAGCTGCACCATGAAAGGTCTCATTATCCACTTCTTCAGTTCCCTCAGCATGGACATACACCACAGAGCATGACAGCAAAAGGTTTCAATAGGATCTGGTTATGCAAGGGAGGCCTGAGTTCACAGGTCAACAGATATTCTCAAAGCCTGCAGGACTCGCTCATTATTAATGACATACTCATTAATCACAAGCATTATTTCTTAATAATGACAACCATGTTCTAGGCTCTATGCATGGGTAATAGAGACAGTCCATCTCCTCAGCTGGCAGCTGTGCAATAAAGACATACTTCATATCCACAGACACTATCTGTTTATTTCTACACCTGTGCCCACTATTTCACCACCAATATTTTAGTCGTGTAAATTCTGTGCCGGCCTTAGAAAAATCTGCTCTCATGACCTGTGGGGAAGAATGGTTCAGAGAGCTCCTGTTTTGCTTTTGAATCCAGAACTCAAATCTATTCCTCCCTAAGTCTCAAAACAGTTGTAACTTCAGGTGGCAAAGAAGAACTAAGATCAAATTGCTCATTCCATGTCTCTACAGAGACTGAGCGAGGACTACATGTTAGTTATTCAGTGTTAAAACTTATGGAAGTCTGTCTCTGTCCTAGTGACTCATTTGCCAGGGAGGAACTCTACAGATTAACACTTCGGAAATCCAAAGGATGAATATTTCCTGCAGGAAGAAGTATGGCAATTTCCAACAGATGGAGAAATCAAATAAAGCATTTGGCATTTTCTTGCAAGTGGCTTATTCTTTTCACACTCAGTAGCCTATAACCTCTTGTCTTGTAACAGAACTTGACTCATTAGAGAAGCAGAGACACGTGCTAAGAGAAGCTTCTCTCCACCAAGTTAGTGCCAAAGAGCAGAACAGGCATAAATCAGTGCTACGCAAATCTGATGGGACTTGGCCTTTCCCATTAGACTGGTTAGCATTTCACAGAACCACAGAATATGCTGAGGTGGAAGGGACTCATTAGGATCATCAAGTCCAGCTCCTGGCCCTATGCAGAAGACCCCAAGATTTACAGCATGTGCCTGAGAGCATGGTCTAAATGCTTCTTGAACTCTGTCAGCCTTGGTGCCGTGACCATTTCCCTGAGGAGCCTGTTCCAGTGCCCAATCACCCTGTGAAGTGTGAAAAGCTTTCTCCCAATATCCAACATAAGCCTCCCCTGACTCAGCTTCATGCCATTCCCTTGGGTCCTGTCAGTGGTCATGAGAGTGAAGAGACCAGTGTCTGTCCCTCCTTTTCCTCTCATGAGGAAGCTGTAGACTGCAATGAGGTCTCTCCTCAGTCTCCTCTTCTCCAGGCTGAACAGACCAAGTGACCTCAGCAGCTCCTCATACGGCTTCCCCTCCAGACCCTTCACCATCTTCGTTGCCCTCCTTGGGACACTCTCTAACAGCTCAATATCTTTCTTTTATTGTGGTGCCCAAAATTGTCACAATATTCAAGGTGAGGCTGCCCCAGTGCAGAGCAGAGCAGGACAATCCCCTCCCTCGACCGAGTGGTGATGCTTTCTCTGATGCCCCCCAGGACATGGTTGACCCTCTTGGCTGCCAGGGCACTGCTGACTCAGGTTCAACTTGCCATCGACCAGGATACTCAGATCCCTTTCCGCTTAATCTCTGTGTTCTCTTTTTGCTCCCATTCCATGCAAGAGAAGGACTTACGGGAGACAGCAATTGTAAACATTTTTCAGACCAATGGTGACATGCCAGTAAGGACATGCCACAAGCAGTGAAGTGGCAGTGGCAATCCACATGAAGAGCCTTATCTGTATATAAAGTGTTGCCTCAGTACTGGGATACAAAACAAGCCAGTTTTGCTGGTATCAAGCAGCAAACTATACCCACAGAGTAAAAATATTCTACAGAGATGCTGCTAGCATTGTCTTAATACCTTTCTTTGTGTCTCATCCAGCATAGCTCTGCTGTTAATAAAAATGAATAAATCCCGGTATTCCCATTTAAAAGAAGTGCCCCCCACCCCCTCAACTTGTCTCTCAGCATTGTCTATATTCAGACTATATTCAGACCTGGTAAAAAAGGTCCTATCATATATTTGAGAATATGATGAAACAAAACAAAACAAAAAAATTCCACTCACTGCTTCTATTAAAAGTAAACAAACATTTGGGGAGAATAAAAATATGTGTTAACCTGGGATAAAAACATTAAAACTAGAAGTGTCCCCCAGAGTAAAAATCTGAGCACTGTGACCTAATTTGAGAAGTCTGGAGGTAGTTTTTAAGTCAATCAGCTTTAGTTAGTAGTGTGCCTGACGATTAAATATTCCAAGCCATGGTCTAAGGCAACACAATCCCCACACAGATCAGAACTTGTTAGTCATGCCCAACACCCCTGCAACTCCAATGCCCAGGAAATACCACACTTGGAGAAAATCTGCCCATTTCAGTTGAAGCTGCTCACATCTGCAGGGTAACGTCCCAGAAAAAGTGAATCTTAGTGAGAACTGTTCTGCAGACAAGAGGCGGCATTTAGGTATGAATAGTCTATTCTACACAAGTCAAGTTTGCACTTACATTTTGCTCTTTATACACAAAGAGTTTATTCTTAAAGCATCAGAGCACTCTTGGCTTGAGACATCTTTGCTTCAAAAGCTGTACACAGAAGAAGAACAACCCCAAAGCAAATGTCCTCAGAAAAAGCTTTGTGAGGATTTCAGGACTTTTTTTTCCTTCTTACAGTAAATGTCTAATGAGAAATAACAACAGTGCAGGAAGGAAGAGACAGATGCATGAATGTGTACATACACAATCTATCTCCCAAAGCATGCAGGCCTCTAGAAAAAAATATTCCAGAACATTTTGAGGACTCTGCGTGGGAAATGCTGCAGAATAGAGTGATGTACTTTTCACCTCTGCAACCATGGGCACATATTATGAAAACATGAACAATATGTAACTGACAGCACAGCTAAAATGAATATTCTGGTTTGAATGTTGCTATTCCATGCTCTTTTTTTAACCCTCAAATACATGATCTCCAGAGTTGTACAATATAAAAATGTGAACAGATGGATGTGAGCATTATCATCTTGCCTGGTACTGTAACAGTGGCACTGCACTGCAGATGGGAAAGTCACATCCCTGAGAAACCAGAGTTCTTGTTCCTTGGGACAACAGAGAACTCCATTATTTTATTCTTTTTATTAGGTTTGGGTTTAGAATTTTTTTAGATAATACAATAAAGCCTAAGAGGCTCTGAGGAGAAGAAACACAGACTAACAAACTGCTTAGGCTGGGGCTGAGAGTGAGAATAGGAAAAGGAGTCAATGTACATCAAGCAAGCAGTGAGAACATGAAGGAAGCTTTGGCTACTTACCTTTTTTCTGCATTGCTGTTCTAAGATCTTGTTTACTTTGCTGTTGTTGGGCACTAGCCACTTTCTCTCCATCATCTTCATCATGGCTAGACTGTCCAACAGTGAGAATCTGCACTTGACTTCCTATCTTCTGAACATCATCTTGAAAAGCAGCTGGGCCATCAATCCCTGTCAGACAGCAGCAAAAGCCTTAGTTGTCTTTCTGTCAAGAAGGTACTGAAAAGAGAATTGCTCACTCTCAAAAAAACAACTTTTATAGGAATCAGAGATGTTCACATTCAGTAATATTTCTAGACCTCAGCAAGACTAAACTAGACTCCAAAGCAAACATTTTACTTCCCACATACTACACTAAAGAATCTCCAGAAGAGAATCAGGATTTCACTATTGCTCTCCTTAGCCCAAAGCACACCTATTCATGCACCAGGAACAGCAAAAACTAAACAGAAAAGAAATTTACTGGAGGCAACTGACAAAGAAAACGTAAAACTTTCATGAGGACACACAGCTTGTCCAGAAACACATGAATCCAAGTCCCAAGTTATGCCATGTCCCCTAATAAACAATACAGCTATCAGGAAATGATGCTTCAAAGTTTCAAAACCGTGGAAAATTCACAAGTAGATCTAGCAGCGTATACAAGACGGGGGCAGCCTGTTACCCTGCCTAAATACACTTTCTGAGTTAGTAAATGGCCATACAGTTAATACACCAGAGCAAAACTCTAAAGAAGATATTACATATTCCCTGGAACCTCCATCCTCTGAGATGCTGAAATCCTGACCGGGCACTGAGCTGCCTGCTGTGAGCAGCAGTGTGGGACTAGACAGTCCCCAGAGGCACCTTCCAGCCTCAGCCATGCTGTGATCCCGTGGCTTCTGACCATAGCCAGAAAGAAACTATTTACCTCCTCATGGCTGTAAATCACCTCTAAAGACAGAAAAAGAAAATACAGGGTGAGGTGTGTTCGTATCAGAAGCCAACTTAATTTTTTAATTCAGAACAGCAAGTTAAAACATCAGATTGTAAATGTACTTCAGCTCTTAGTTACGACATAGTGCTGGGGTATGTTACTAAATTAGCTATATAAAAATACACTTTTGTATTGATAAAAATTTTAATATTATCATGTACAAATATAGTAAATAGCATAAGCTGTATGCTGTTGCTGTTGTGAAATTTTTGCAACATTGTGGAGAATTAGCAAGCACCACAAAGATCTAGTTCAGTAAAGGAATATGGTTCTTCTCACACCAAACAGAGCTAAATAAATCCTGTGAGAAGGAGCTGCAGGGATTGGGATTTTTTTCAGACTGTGATCTGTAGCAGAAGTCTCCAAGAATACCATTTCATACTGCTTTGCCAGCAGCTGTCAACTTGCATTAAAAGACAACTGGATTATACATTCAGCATGCTTAACTGTACTTTGCCATATCTGCTGTCACTGCCAATGTGGTACAAAGCATAAATGGAAACAGAGTGGTCCACACCCTCAGGAACAGCACTGCCTGTGCAACTACCTAACGAGATGCAGCCTGACACTGCAGAAGTGTTAAATTCACAGAGTTCAAGACCACGAGGAATTATTGATTCATCTCTGTCACACAGACCCTGGCAATTTCTGCACCAACCCTGAAAATTCTGATTTACTTGCAGCAAAGCTAACAACAACAACTAACAACCAATAAATAATCTGTCCATCCAACCCTGAAGGACTAAATAAAGTCCACGGAAATTTCTCTGTGACCTTGCTAGGATGAAGATTTCAGAAGCAGCTCAGTGTGAAGTAGAATGAACATTTCCAGAAAACATAATTTCCTAAGCTTTAGGTATAACATGGCAGTGAAGAGAACAGCATTTTTCTTGAAAGTTATGTCAGTATAAGCACTACTGCAAAGGTGTTCTAGAACAGACAGGTATCTGCTCAGATCCTCTGTGGTATTTTTAACAGCTTTAACAACATTAACCATTATCATTAAAGTGGCTGCCTAAAGTTAGGTTCTTATCTTAATACTCAGAATTTCAAAAGTGTTAAGCATCTGTGAGTTTAACAATATGCCTCATGCATATCTATGTAGCCCCTTATTAAGCTTTGGATGATACAAACCTAATTTTGAGAACCTTTTTCAGAAGGAACAAAACACCTCAATTATTCCTCTTCAAAGCAGACATTGATCTGCAGCAAATGAAATGCCTTCGACAGCACTAGAGACTGCACTGAGGCTGCTTTTTTCAGATGCCTGCAGAACATCTGCGCTCACATCCCATGCTGTCAGGAACATCGTGTATTATTAGGTGTCAGGACAAAGGCTACCCTGGCAGGTCACACTTTCAGAGAAGAAAAATCAATTTCAGTATTCTGAAGAGTGCCTCACTGGTAGAGTGTGTTATTAAACTTTATGAATGGTTCCACCGGTGAGCACATTTAACAGAATGAAATATGTAGCCAGGCAGAGGATTAAGAAAAGAAAAAAATGAAAAAGAACCTCTGCTGCATGAGAACACTGTAGATGGTTCATGGCAAATGTAGCATTAACTATTTAATAGTTGTGTGTGCATACATCTTTGTAGCTATATGTACACGTGTAAAATGGTATAAGATACAAGCATACGTACACATTTTTCTGTATCACGAGATATAAATATATCTTTGTACGTCACAGTTCAAAAGGCAGCTTTACCATCATCTACCTAATGTCTGAAAACACTTCCAAACTTCCATAATCATGATAAGTCTCCCAGTGTTCCCACTTTCTTTGCCTCACTGACTCCTTTTCACCCACTCACCGGAGGGATGATTCTCTGTGCAGAAAAACAAACCATTCGTCTACAGGTACAAGTTTCTGAGTTTAAGGACATGGTCAAAAGAGGCAAAGAAGCTCAGTGGGTTGTGCCAAAAAATTAAGTCCTTACTGCTCTGCTCAGTTTCTTTTACTGTGTTTCCCAAAAATCAGGTGGGAAAAAAACCTGACAGAGATGTTCTGGAATACCTGCATAAGAAGAGGGAATTTTTGATAGGCAACTGTGAAGAAGGGCAGGGAGGGAAATGGAAGATTGAAACAACCCTCAGAATACCAATCTCTTCAGTAAAGCCCTTCTGGTATAATTTCACATGGTCATGTCTCAGATGAAAAACAGAAGTACCAGAAATGAAAACAAAGCAATATTGGGGGGGGGGGGGGGGAAGCATCAGTAAATGAGCGTTACTGGCACTTGTATCCTATAAACAACTATTTCTCAATGCCTGTATCCTCATAGCACCTAAAACTTCTATATGATATTTATAACTAGGCAGTACAAATCTCTCAAAAAAATTTGCAAGATTCAGGTCTGGAATGAGAGGAGAGAGAAAAAGGCATGGGAAAAATAAAGAAGAGAACTGCTATTGAAAGCCTTGGGAAAGAAATAAAGTAGCAGAATTTTGCTTACTGTTCATGATGTATGAGAAACAAATCCAGGTTTTCACACATTTTATGGTATCACACTATGCCTCTTTGAAACTTCAGTTTCTAAAGCATGGACCAACCACCCAAAACCCATTCAGGCTCACTGGATTTAGTAGAGACAATACATTTTGAGGAAACAAAGCTAAGACCTTATTTAATTGTTCTAATCCAGGAATTAAAGGAAATCTTTTTATGGGAGGGTCACCATGCATTTCTCTATCCTACATCCCCAGCAGCTTTCTGCTGAACAGTTTCCAACCACTTTGACATGTGCTAGAGATAATGCTAAAATTAATACAGATGAGCCATCATGGTTCTACTACATGTAGTTATCAAATTTCATCTGACAAATTGAGCAAGTACTGACTACATGGGGATTTAGGCTAGAGATCCTGAAGTATATCCTTTCTCCTTGGTCCTACAGATCTAGAAGTCATTTAAAATAGCACAGTAGCATTAGTAGAGCATTACAAGTACAGTTCTGGGTATCCATTCGAGCATCATGCATCTTTATTTCAGCTTCACAGTTTTCAAAATTATTTTTCAGAAAAGGAATACATTCCTAACTCTATGTGCAAGTGTAAAATCAAGGGTATAGTCACACTGAACACAAGGCTTGGATTGGTCCATTGAAAAGTCCTGTCTAAACCCAGAATCTGCAACAGAATAGGTCTGAGTGGAACTTCCTTTCAAAACTGGACAGAAATTGAGCACTGCTAGACATCTCATCAAAGAGATTCTCAAAGTCATCACAGTTCTAATGACATTGTAATACTACAGCAGAATAAGAAAATTTAAGAGGATAGGACAGAAACACAATTCTGAGTATTTCATTGCCCAAAAGGTGATTAAGAAAGAGTATTTAAAATTTTTAGGGGGCAAAGGGATGAGGGGAGAAAGTCAGATGGGAGGAAATGACCACATACAACCATTGAACAGGGAAATTCAGAGAGGCAGCTGATACGTGTGGCCACAACTCACAGATAAGCAAGAGATCAAGCAGGAGGAAAGACTTTGCTATCTGACAGTAGTGCACAATGCACTTGAAAAATTTGTTACAGATGAAAAATGTGACAAACTACCCAGCAGCAAATTACAGGTATAACCAAAGGAAGCCAGCTTTCCAAAACATTATTAAAGTATTTGACTATATACTACGTGAATCCCCAGAAATTGGATCTTGCAGGAAAAGAATCTAATTGTATTTATAAACACCTCTGCTTGTATTTATACATGCTGTGAAAAGATTTTCAGCGAACTTGTAAATCCAGGAAAGAATGATTAACTGCTTATTTTGAGAGTCTTTGGACACCATGAAAACACAGATTTCTAATTTATTTGAAAATAACTCCTTTAATAAATTGAAGAATTTCTCTCTAGGATATTTGCATACTAAGAAAAACTAAAAAGAAAAGTATGGTACATCAGAGAGAAGTAATTGAGCTCAGTGACTGAATGGCCATCGAGATTATATATCAGGAAAGGAACACAGCATAGAAAACATGTAATTCTGTCCCTGCTTTACAAATGAAGAACTGCAGGATGCAAAAGTTCTTGTTCTCATTTTATATAGCATTTAAGGCACAAATTCAACATGTGAAGCTAGGCATACTGCTCACAGACTAAGTTTCAAGAATATGATTAAGGCCCTTGCAGATCAGCTCTGAAGAGGTGACCAAGGTCAGGCAGGAGGTCTCTGGAAGAGAAAATCACATTTTCTGAGCTCACTTACTGGTCTGACAAGTCATATCCATGTGGATAACACCCAAGGCTGCAGCCAGCAATAACACTACAATTGCAATTGCTCTTCAAAACATTGCAGAGCCTCCAACTGAGGGACAGCAGCACAAACCTTCAAAGGATGGCTGGCCTACTCTGAGGTCAAGGACACAGAATCTCAGAGAGATCTGACACCAGAACAAAGAGTTTCCATCCTTTAAAAAACTTGCCTTAAAGCAAACCCTGCTGTCAATATTTTCTAAGCCATTTCCCAGTATATTCCTGTTCTCACAGGGGCTGTGCATCCACTGATAAGGGTTCAAACAACTGCAAAATCACAAAGGGATCTGTTTAGAAGGAAAAGGGACAAATCAAATTTTTTTTCAAAAGGACTTCTAGAGAGAATTTCTGTCACAAGAAGGACTACTACTAACACCAGATCAGGTCACTTAGAAGCAAGTGCTTGACCACCAAGTTCTACACTCACTTTGGTGAAATCTAGAAAACAGTAGCAGGAACTGTACATTCATAAATCTTTACTTCTTCACAATCAAGTTCATGTGTTGCCAAAGCACAGACTGAAGGGTTTGTCAGATCTTGAAATAACAGGACTTTTCTTGGTAGAAACTTATTCATTGTTCCTCCTACCCTTTCTCTTCAATGCACAGGCAAGCCGAGATAAATCTGCTCTACATGAACCTCCCTCCCCACATCAGAAAGGAAGTGTTACACTGAGAAATGATGCTTCTTATCCAACAAAAGCTGCTGCTTTCTTAGGCAGCCAGAGTTAATGTAGCTGCTTGTTACATATAAAAATGGGACAGGATACACAAATCAAAACAGTCAGACAGGCGTGAAAGAGAGAGAAGAAACACGGACGAAGCAAACCAAATCAAAACATGAAATAGCCACCCAGGCAGGAAAAGAGCTGTGTGTAAGAGCAGCTCATCTGCTTCCTGACTGTCATAAAGTCAGCAGGAAATACCCAATGTACTGTATACACTTAATGTACAACATAAGAGAAAAATTTCTGGGAAGTTATTGTTTATCTCAATATTTTAAACACATCCAGATTCCTGATTTCACTGACAAAAAAAAAATCTTCATTTATATTGCCCATGGCATTTCCAAGCAGGGTCTTCCTAGAATGTAAAATATATGCTTTAAGTGCAAGAATGCTATTTAAAAAAAAAAACAAATCAACCAACCAACAACTTTTCACAGAATGGTTCCTAAATTTTCATATTGCTTCTTATTATTCTGGCTTTGCATGGTTTTCTGAGTTTTCTTAAAGGTTCCATTTTATCTTCCTGATTTACCCCATTCATTGCACATAGCCAAAAAAGCACTTTATCCTGTATATTTATTAACTTCTTCACAAACCTGTACTAGGGGAAAAAACACACCAAACAAAAAAAACCCCATACAACTGTGTACCTGTAATACTTTCAGGAATCTCCATTATTAAAGAATCATCAAGGTATTTGATAGCTGAAGGTGCTTTATTTTTCTATTTGTTATACTATGTAGGGTGCATAGTTTTCATAGGTTCCTGCTGCAAATATTTTCACTAGTTTGCGTTATTTTTCTTTTGAACTACCTAGTGATACTGTACACTGGGTCCACCTAATACCCTTAATCATCCCCCACTAAATGAAAACAGAATTTGATTCACTATCTCCATTGGAAAGACAATCATTTTACATTTGGTTGGTTTGTCTTTTTTCCAAAACTGAATATTATGTCAAACCATAAACTGGGAGACTCAAGCTTTCAGAAATACCAATTTAATGAGCTAAGCTACTACAAAATGTCATCAATTTACTGCATTTGCAGGCTCTGTCCCACAAAAATTATGGTTCTTTTTAAAAATAGACACAGTGTATACTGCATATTGCCATTAAGAAATACCAATAATAATCACAGATTTAGAAAAAAATGCTGAATACTATGCTACCTATCACAGAATTACAACATGCACTGACATGAGCCACATTCATTTTCTTGCCTTATGTCAGCATATCCTCACTAAAGCTGATATTTCTCTTGTTTTTGTCTTTAATACATTGTTCTGATCATAGTTTCATCATTCTTCAAGCCACTTAAAAAAGCGTTACACATCTAAGACCAGAGTGCAGTCATCACACTACAGCTTCAACAGCTATTCATGTATAATTCAACAATTTTTGCTCTGAACTGGCTTCTCATTCATAGGATCTGGCCTAAATGTTCTTTTTTCTTAAAACACAAAGAGCTTGACTATGCTCTCAGGTAATATTCACTATAGCTAAATACTAACAGAAAACTTTAAGATGGTATTTTAGCATGTAAAGTGCATTCACTCCTCAGCATTCATTCTGTTCATTTAGAGGACATACAAAGGTTACACTCAGAGTGGAGACAAAACTGAAGCAATTGCAAAGCTATAAGCAGAATCTCAAATTTCCCAGGATTTGGTTTAATTACCAATGAACTTCCTTCAACAGAATCTTTTGTGCCAAAAAATGGCATAAAACCTCTTACCCTTCATCTATTTTCATTAGTTAGAGCTGAAGTTATTAGCAAATCCATTCAATACTATTATAAAATCTTTTCTTAAGACTCACATTTAAAAGTAACTGAAAAATTGAGACAAGTTCCACTACAGTGTTCTGTTACCACTTGCATTTTATTCAATCCTAAGTACAAAATTAGCTATGTCTGCAGTGGACTTATCAGTAAGATCAATCTGGAATTTTAAAGATGCATGTTTTTTCATCCAACAAAAACTTGTTTTAGAGCTTTGCTAAGGATGGAAGACTGAAAATCCAGCTTTAATTCCCTGTAAACACTCCAAGTTTACAACACTGTCAAAAGTAAACCAGAGACTATTCCAAGGGTGATATTCCTTATGAATGAACAGTAAAAACTAATGTACGGAAAAAGGAGATGAGCTGGATGAGAAGGTGCTATGTACACACTCTGATAATTTAACTGATTTCTAGTTGTTACTAATCATCAACAACATAAACTTCAGGAGAGGAGTTACTCAACACTTTATTTAGTATAATTGATTAATAATGTCTCCACTCTCTGGAAGCATACGTAAGATACAACTGATGGGCAAATACTGAGGGCCAGGGAAGAGGATACATAACATAGCAGGATAAGCAATAAGAATTGCAGCAGATTTCTAGAGCTAACAATATTAGTTTCCAACGTATAGAGCAGTATCAGCATACGAAATTTTCAGTCTACATAAAGTGACATTATTTTTACAGACACAACTTGTTTTTATTAATATATGCCAACATTTGCCTGCTCAGGGAATGTTTCAGAAAATGAATAAAAATATTATTGGCATGTGAGAAAAATACTAAGTGCTACCCGCTGGGAGATAATAAAAACCTGTGCACCTCCTTCACAGTAAGCATGCACTGCTCATGGGGTAACTCGCCTACATCTGGCAGAGCTGCCCAGCAAATCCAGCCCCAGCACACACATCACCAGACTGTGCAGAACAGCCCTGCAAGCCACGCACTCCAATGGTTACTGTCCCTTGCTATGTGCCTCACTAGGCCTTGGAATATTTTAGCCAAGAGCTCATCAACAAACTGCCAAGACCACATATGAATGTATATACACATTGGTTCTAGACAATGCAAATTGGTCACATCCAACCAGCTGCAACTACCAGCACAGTATCTTCAGTTCCGAACACAGGACGGACACAGACACACCATAAGGGCAAAAGAGGCACCACATGAGAGGAAACAGAGCCTCAAGGCTACGCTGTAACTACAATTTAAGTATCAGCTTGCACAGTGCTCTGTTACCAGCCTAAGACAGGTTTTCTGCTAAACTAGTAAAATAATTTTTGCTCTGCAGCAAGATATACTTCAAAATAAAATTTGGCATTTGTGTAACTATGCCGGAATGCCATTACTTTTTACATTAAATTGTGAAACATTGGCTTTTTGTTCATTTATTTCACTAATAATTTTTACACTCAGTTTATTTTGTCTTGGACTTTTTCTTATTATTTTAAGCCTAGGTACTGACACATGCCATCTTTTTTCAAATATATGAATAAAGTCTTTAGCTCAGGGCCAGACTCTAAAGTCTGTCTAACCTAAGGCTTCTCTTGCAGCCACAGAGATTACAGACAGAGACACTGTAGATTCAGATGTCAAGAATTAAGCTGCAATACGTAAAGGATTTTGCTAAGGTAGGCTCAAGTCCTGCAAAATCCCTACAGATAAGCCCCAATACTCTGACCTCAATAATTAACCTTATTAGTCATTGCTATCTTTAAACAGACTTGTCAAGGATATACACTATTTTCTTATTTAAGCAACAATGGAGAAACTGTTGGACATGCACAAGACAAGAATACACTACAGGATAGTGTTACAAGTGTCTTTATTCAAGAACTGCAAATTATTGGAAAATTATTTCATTTCATAAGTCAGTCACCACCAAAGAAAATGTAACTGTATGTGGTACAACTCCTCCTCTCTTTTTGTGAGTGAGCATATATATACAAAATTGGAATACCAGTAAAGTAGCCTTTTGTCATTACCAATAGTGCATTTTTTTTGTCTACCTAATCATACACGAAATCATTGCAGAAAATTCTTCATACAAACACCACCCATTTATCAACCCAGGTGGGATAGAGTAACACTGAAGTAACAATTTGAAAAACCTGTTTGGGGATGTTCTCTCAGTTTTGTTTAATGGATTTTCAAAATGTCCACTTAACTTCTAATTTGTAAGAGTCTGGACAGAAGTGGCTGGAATTTAAGGTTGTTTCTCCAATTTAAATTACTTGCAGATAATCTAAAAAAGCCACACTGTTGTAAGATGGTTCTCATTTCTTTAACACTGCATGAAAACACCAGCATCTTTCCATCAGTACTTTCTTCCTCCTCTTCAGTTTGAATAAACACCCTTCTTTGGAAAAGACTCCATTTACAAATTTTAGCTGTCCTTCACTCCCAGGTTGTACACACCCAGATAAGATCAAGCATTTTCCAATATATCACATGCATTTTCCAACCTCATAAAAATTTCAGAAAATTACCTTTAGACAATTTTCAGATTTCCAAAGAAAGTAAGTAAAAGAAAAAAGAAAGAGAACTGACTGCAAAGTAATTAATTTAAGATCTAACATTCAGCTACATGCAGCTAACCTTTGTGTTTCCCTTTTTTCTCCTTTCTGGTGCTGCTAGTCTGACAGCTCGCAGCTGCTGCCTTGGTTTTTTTAGTTGGTTTCGGAGCTTGGGCGTCCACTACCACCTTTACATCTTCCTGTTCAGCCTCCTGCACTGCTTCAGAGATTCAGGGTACCCCACCAAAATGAAAAACAGAGAGAGAGAGAAGAGAGAAACAAAGAGAGACAAAGACAAGAGAATTGAGAACTTTGTGAAGGCATAAAAGAGAAAGCAGACACAGCAGAGTTTGGTATTTCAGACAATTCATACAGTGAGGAGAGTCAAGTAAACCAGAATTTGCAAAGCTACAGTAAAAACCTGAAAGTGTTAAGTTAACTGGCATATATTTCCTTATTTTTTTTTTCGTCTCCCAATCATATATCAACTCCTAACTTGCAGGCCAAAAGTGACATCAGAATATTAATGTGTGGCTGAGCTATTGTAGGAAGCACTTTTTCTCATATTAAAGCTCTGCCAGACTGATCATCAGCAGTGGCAGCATGAAGGCAGAAAAATTTGATTTAGACTTTGTAGTATCTGTGCCTAAAGTTACATCCTAACTCTGTAAACAAGGAATCATCACTGAAGGTTACATTGAAAACATATCTTCCACAATTGTGTCATACAGCATTATGAGTAGATTTGCCATACATTTTAGGATGAAACTATATGCAAGTTGAATTTAAAAACTCTTCCTACTTCATAACATACCCAAATTAATTAATTCCTTAGAAGCATCTACTAAATATGCATGGCATCAACTGTGAATGTCAGAATAATTCACAAAATGCTAGTTGTTTACAACGTAAAAAGAGGCTTTATCATTTTCCTAAAAGCATAACACACTTTGAAGTCAATATTTGAATCTGTGAAAGCAACACACAGCATAACTCTTATCTTCTGGTCAGGCCAAGCCTTGAGGTTAAATAAGAATCACAATTGCCTTTGTGAAATACACAAAGGCATTGTCAAACTTCACACCCCAAACTGTAAGTGGACACTAAGAAATTTGGTGGTTGGCTGCTGGTTGGTTTATCTCCCCAACACTTAGGCCTCCCAACCTTCCTTTTTTTTTTAAAGGACAAAAAAAAAGTCCACTAAGTATCCTTACTGAAAAGAACTGGTTGCCCCTAAAATGACTTTAAAAATACCCCGAGAAACTTCATAACCCCCCAAAAGACTAAATGATTCTCGATGACATGTGGACTGTCACTAATCTCTCTTTGAAGGGGAAAATTCTCCCTAGGCTCCTGGTCTGTGAAGCAACTCTCCTCTTCAACAAATCCTTCATGTGAATGAATAGCAATCGAAACACCAAGGAGAGTCTCACAGGAGAAAGATGAAATGGATTTAGTCATGTCTGTAGACTGTAGCTCACAAACCTACCCTCTCAAGCACAGCAATCTGTTTTAAATAGTATTACATTCATAACACAATGAGCACCTGAGGCACTCAATAAACACATGCTCCATTTCTCATTATGCAGAGGAAGAGTTCAAGTTTTATGGAGAATATCCATTAAATTAGTAGATGAGTGACTAAAAGCACAAAGAAACAGCTTGTTACTGCCAAACTTTTCATTCCTGTCTTTATCATACACTAATCACAGGGTTGCAGTTCCTTTTCTGAGTGTAAAGGAGCACTGGAAATGAGTAAGACGTAATCAAAGGAGTGAGTGCACAGGACACCAGGGAAAATGGCACATAAAAACCAGTACACTGGGTCCTATTTCCATGGACATGGCAGCCTCAGACTAAGCAGGGAACCAGAGCCTCCACTCCACAGTCTTTATAAAGGTGTGATTTGCTAATCCAGCATCTATGCTATGTTTGTAGCTCAGTCTTCCTTCAAAAACTAGGCTGTGTTCTTTTAATTATTTTGAAGATGATTATCCATGTTCTAATTAAATTCAGTACTTTACAAATGACCTATATTAAATGGCCAGACAGTTCTCTAAATCATTTTAAATAGGGCCATACTCATTCACTCAGAAGAAGCATAATTTACTTGGTCCAAAGCAATGATTAATCAACAAAGGATGAAACTTTCTGACATTGTTAATTGAAAAGTTAAAGACTTATCTTCACTATCTTGCCAACCATTCTTTGATCCAACAAGTAAAAGCCTGAAGTTTTTGGAATTACTTTTGTCTCATAACTTTCAGCAAGAGGTATAAGTACAGTGACTGAGCTCCAAAGGACAGAGAAGAAAATACTTCAATTACTTTACTCTATAAGGTAGAGAACAGGATTTCAGCCCAGTAGCCATTTTAAGTACATATCTACACTGCTGTCTGTGGTAAACAGGCCTTTCAGACACAAGTGATGGAGGCTGCAAAATAACTATAAACAGGAAGATACTGCAAGCTGGGTTCATGAAAGGGATTGGCACAAAATGTCCTATTTCTAAAGGATACATTTCTGAGCATTACCATCACATCTAAAGCACTACCCCTATAATAAATCCAAATCTGATCCAGACATACCATCTCCACCACAGACCTATCTTATTTTTAGCTATTAGCTATTTGGTAAAAAGCCTTAGCTAAGGCTCATGAACTCACTCATGTTCTCTCTTGTGTTATCTCTCCAGGTACCAAAGAAAGCATGTAGTTTGCTTTCTGTACAGGTTCAATCAGGATAGCCTGAGTTTCAAGGAGGTTGGCTATATACTCGCATTTAAGCAGAGGGAAAGCACCACTCAGGTGCTGATGTCCCCAAACACCTTATGTGTAAGTGCTGCCCACTGCAGTGTGGTGGGAAGGGGAGGTTTATGCAGCACAGCAGCTCTTGTCAACAGGCCAGCCAGGACTTGGATCCCTGCAGAGGAGTGAGCAATGGGCTATTTTCTGAAGCCTGCCAACCCACAGAGACAGGCCTGTGAACCTACCCTGCTCATCACACCCAGAGGCTTAGATGTGGAGCAAAGCAAAAAATTCTGTTTTCTGTTTCCAGTGCTTTCTCCTGCCCTGGAGAGGTAGAACAACCATTTCTAAACCCCTCTGTACTCACTCTGCAGCTGGTCATTAGCATGTGGAGCTTTGAACTTCTTGAATCAGCAATTCTAGTCTGCCTTTGTGGAGATGAAGCAATTCACAGAAGCAATGTTTATCCCCAGTCATGTTGTCAGGAGATCAAATGTCTCCCCCTCTGCCCTTTAGTACATCTTTGGATCACCAAGTAACAGTCTGACAAGAATTTCCCTTCTCAGCAGGATGGGAACCTTGAGGCAAACTCTAACCTGCATTCTCCATGGGCTCTAGATAGCCCCATAAAACAACTTACAGTTCCCTGCAAGAAAGCCTAAATAAAGAAAATGAGATAAACTGGCCTCTCTCAGATAGGACAAAGGAAGGAATTAAATAAAAGATTCTTCTTAACCCCCAAGTATCTGTGCTTGATCCTCGGGAGGGGGGGAAGGAAGCACATGAAGTGGAGAGTTAACCGCAATGAATTGAACTTTGAGAAAGCAGACAATACGGAAAGCTAAAACTATCTATGAAAAACCTATGCCAGGAAGATTAAAGACAGTAAGAAATTACATCATTATTTTGTGTATTAGGGCCTTGAGGGCACAACTAGGCTTTAATTGCCCTGATGAGCCTTCCACACTGCCCATGGGCCACTTTATTTCATCTTAGCCTGGGGCTATGCTTTGTCTCCTGGGAGGATCCTGGCACGGTAGGGAGCTCATTTGCCCCATGGACCCCTCGTATGTACACTGCAGCATCTCCTTTTCACCCTGGCTGGCACCCTGGAGGCTGCTGGCCCCAGTTCATCCCTTGCCACGTCTGGGACTGCTGACAATCCCCTTGGCAGTGCCCAGCTCTGCCTGCTGTGTTCGGAGCCCGTGGGATGGTGCTCTCCCTCCAGGGGCATTCCCCATGCTGGGTCACCCTCACCTCCTCCTGGCCTCTCCTGCTTCTGGACACTGAGATTGCCCAAGACTGAAAATAACAGCTAAAGGTGAAGTAGTAACTGAAAATCAGTTTATTTTCAGTGGAACTTTAAAACAAAGAGAGTTTTTCAAGAAATTTTGAGCAATGGCCTCTAAACTTCCTTCTCCAATTGTGCAGTACCAAGAGCCACAAAAAGACCTATGAAACACTTGCTACCCACTGCTCTCTGATCCTTGATACTGGGTTAGTTTGTTTATTCTGGAAACACACTAGTGCAGTAAGGACTGCTGACAAATCAAAAAGATGCTTTAAAAGATTAAGGTGAAGAGACTGCGGCTGAAATAAAGATTTCAGAATATATGCTTATTGGAAGTTAAGTATTTTGCCCACATGATACTTGGAGTACTGCCTGATCTCCCAGTATTAATAGCCCTTTGCACAGAACATTCCTTGCTATCTTCAAAAAATAAACTAATACCTTCACGTCCCAAGGTCAGTGGAAAACAGGGATGGTGAGACACCATTTTGATGAACACGCAAATATGTGATTCTTTTAAATGAATAGTTAACCGATGTCATCTTTTAAAGTTGACAGCTTGATACTCATCAGAAAACTCTCCCTCATCGTTCATGGTAAATAAGCAGAATGACACATCAAACTTAACAATCCAGAGCTATAACTTGTCATCAGAAGTCTGTTCAACACATCACACAGCCATTACATCTAGATGTGATGCCAAATGTCAAAGGAGGAAAGTAAGAAAGTAATTTTTCCTTTTTAGACATGGTTAATCTAAATCTCTAAATTGGAAGCTGCCAGGAAAATTACTCTGAGAGTATCTAATTGAAAACATTTTTAATTCCAAGTATTTAAAAAAAAAAAAAAAAGCCACAGCTGCAACAAAGTATGGCAATATTAATGAAAGCATATCTGGCACTCATTCAAATCTCTGCTTTCCTCAGTGCCGTGAAAAGAAAAATCACTCCCCAATGGAAATTCACCATTTTCACAGAAGTAAAATTACTCTTCTCTAAAAATGAGCTTTCACCATTTGCATTAAATGTAATTAAATAATATAATTAAATTTTTGCAGTAACTACTGTATCTCTGCATGCTATTTGGCTCCAGGAATGCTCAGTACATATTTGCAAGCCAGACTGAAAATAACCATATTCATAGCAGAATTTTGCAATGTCAAATCAGACTAAAAGGTTTGTTCCGGTTTTCAACAAACTTCACAAAGTAAGTGGTGTAGACACACAGGAAAACAAGCATTCAGATATAACTGTGACATATTACAAAATGGCGAGTAACATTTAAAAAAAATTGAAACAAACAGGTAGCAGTATGTCTTTATGAAGGACACTGAACCAAAAATAAATCAGAACACATGAAAAGGAAGACAAAACAACTTGTGAGTGATCTCTCCTACAAAGAGGGATCAAATTTCTTCCAGTGAATAAATGCCTTTGTTGTTTTTTACAGAGAATTTAAACTTAATAGCAATACAAAGCATTGTTATTGGTTCTTACTTTGCTATTTGTAATGATAAAATAGCGATTAAGCTGTGTTTGGTACTGCAAGAGAGAGGCCTTATTTGTAATACTAATCACTAGAGCCAAATATGATGGAAAGTTAATAGTAGGCAGATAATTTAGGGCCTAACCTACAAGTTTACCTACTTGATGTAGAGATCAGGCAAGCACTGTGTTACCACTAGTAGTACTCTAGCTCAAACTAATCCCTTGTGGACCAGAGTGCCAGGGATTTTTCTATCCTGAGTTGGCCTGTTCAACTTAATTCATGTAACTTTCCACAGATAACTTCTGTTGGTTTTAGTTAATTAGGCATTATGTTAACAACCAAAGGATTTTAAAAAGATATTGTAGCACTTGCATGTAGTGTATCTGAAGGATTTTACCTGTAGGTGAAATATGAGCAGGACCTGAGAAGAAAAGTTTTGTCTGAAGATTTGTGCATGGTGCATTCTGCAGTCACTTCCTCACTGGAAGGGCACCCATCTCCTTAGAAGTCTCATGGCACCGAGGGGAATTGCTAGTAATACTTTGCAGGGAACA
Organism: Calyptomena viridis; assembly: GCA_013390005.1. Classification (NCBI taxonomy): domain Eukaryota; kingdom Metazoa; phylum Chordata; class Aves; order Passeriformes; family Eurylaimidae; genus Calyptomena; species Calyptomena viridis. Next base: position 4,689 of record WEIV01011220.1, on the reverse strand, counting down.
GAAACACTCTTTTATCCTACCAATGTGTCACTTCTCTGACTTGAGGTTATCTAAGAAAAAAATTGCAGTGTTTCTGGCAATAGTCCTGCTTACTCTGTGGAGACGTACCTTCAGTAGAGCCATTTTGTTATTTATTAAACTAACAAAAAGTAAACTCAAAAAAGCCCTGTACCTATTCAGTTTCGTCCTGAATTAAATGTGTCCCACCATCTTCAATCCTGAGGAACACAAGTGTAGGAAAACCACATCTGTATGTAGTGTAAGGAAGCCACATCCCCTTAGTGAGCTGCCCCAGCTGAGCTCACTCACAGTCCTTAATTAACACTCCTCCATCCTATTGCATCTTAGATTTATTTACACTTCTCTTCTTCAAGCTAGATGAAGCAAAATACACATGCAGACAGAGGACTAGCAGTAATCACTCTGTAACTCCCTGCAGTGGTTCAAAGGCAGCCAAGGGTCCTTTACACAGAAAAACTCCTGATTAGCTTAACCAGTAAAATATGCTGTTCCACTATATCTACCCATAAGTAGCTCACCAGGCGGATGTTCTATTCCAGAACATTACAGACTTTTTACTCCATGCTCTGATAATTATTCTGGAATTTAATGAGTTCTTATTCCAGAGCAGAGTTGCCCATCAGGGAACCATTGCAGCACAGATAACTGCATTAGAATAAGCCATGGCAGTGTATGAAAGAGAATTTCCCAGCACAGAAAGCCCAGCATCTCAGAATTGCTGAGATGTTATCTCTGACCTACTTTGCTCAAAGTACCATAGAGATATCTCCACACAGGCATCCAATTATTTGTTGAAATCAACAAGTACTTTTGTGCTACACAGAATTAGTACAAGCTAAAAGAGTAGAGCAGGATGATAGGTGGAAAGAAGCGTTCTTTCTGTAGCATTTGCAGCACAGGATTTGATTTCACAAACGTGCTCATCCAAGCAATGTAGTTCATTCAGTAGACAGTGAACTCCCATCAAAGAGTCATTCTTAACTTAAAATCAGCATGCCCATAACAGCAACAAATGAACGGAAAAGAGCAGAATAGTTCTTTAGAAACAGCCCAGCTGTCTCATGCATCCCACACTGCCACATACAAATGTTTTTATTGAAGGGATAAAAAATGCCAGCCCTGAAGCTGAATACCATAGTTAGAAATGGTCATCAAAACCTAACTATGTACCTTGCAAACTGGGTAACTTAAGACACTAAACACATTCCCAGGGAAGACCACACCAAAAAAGGGCGCTTGTGGAGTTCGTATAATATTTTCAAAAGCAACATTCCTAACAAAGGATTTTACAAGGCAATAAAACACTCTACTAGGTAATTATATTCTCCTAAGCTGGCTCTTGCTAGCTGCATGGTTTATTACAAGGAGAGCTATCTCAAGGGATTAACAAATTCCACGTTGAATGTGAGAAGCATTACTATAGTTTTTTGCTTCTCTGAAACCTTGTGAAATATCGAAAGGGTTTGAGAGACAAATTTAGAACAAACTGATTTAAGGAGAATAAATTCCTAAGTATTCTAGTAAATGGTGTGGTATAACATTACAGGAAGGGTCACTTTTACCTTAAGAGAACAGTTAATCTCACTTGTAGTCATAAAGTCCGCTCTGGTCCAAACTGGAGCAAAATTTAGCTCAGTTAGTGTAAATATGAAATTTGCTACCATTTAGGGGTTGATAATGTCTCTTTCTCTGATTTGTGAAAACTAAAACCTTGATCAACTGACAATACAAGAGGTTTAGTAAACAACAGCACCTCTGTACCATAAGATACTGTATGTTAGAACAGCTCTGTACCTTTGATAAACTATTGAGCAAAATAGGAAAGAGGGAAAATTTCTCTTTTGTCTAATAAAAAACAAACAAACTAAAATGCTGTGCTAAATCAAATTATTAGGTCAGATTGAAAAGAAATTTAGTTTAATCTTAAAAAATTACATCCCAGATCCTGAGAAAGAGACAGTAAAGAAAGGGCAATATTACTAATGCTGCTAATATATATTGGAAAAACGTAATTAAAATAATACTAAGAGGAAAAAATAATTCTCCTTCTGAAATCACTTATGGTATCCTATCTCCTTGCAGAAGCAAAATAAAAAAGGCCTTACCAAAACGTTAACATTCAAACAGTGCAATTTCCAGTTTCTAACAATAAATTCCATAGCTATAACCAACCAAAATTTTCCACCAGTTGCTAACTGGGGGGAGAGATTCTGAAACCTGCACTTCTCAGAGCATGATTTGTTAGTCCACTAAATAACTACCTTCTTCTTGTTGAAAGATATGGCCACCAACTGAAAATGAAACAACAGGGCAGACAACAAGTACATGCAGTGTACTTGATAGAGATCCTGAGGAAAAGCAAGGGCCATATCAGCACAGAACTAAATAATGCCTGGTTTCCTGAGGATTTCTTTCTGATTATTAAAGTCTTTGAAGTCTTAACAATACAGAAATGGCATTATAGTTTTTTTCCCTATGGGCGTGATACCTAAAGTGTCTCGGTCTCTACTGGATTCTCTAATCTTTAATAAGAAAATGGAGACATTGTACATGCTTGAAATGTTCTTCTTTAGCTACTTAACTATTTTAATGGACCTTGCAGAAATACAGCATCTTTGAAATTATTATATTCAGCCTTAGCTGAAATTAGTTAACAGGTTTCAAATTTATCATTAGAACTGTCAGGCTTAAACAAAATTATGTAAAGAGGAATACATGGAGTGGAACCCATGAGCTTTATTTCAGTAGGAACCAGGGTTGAAAACACTTAAAGAGTCATGGCAGAAGGAACAACCACTCTGCTGTCCCCTCTGCTCTGAAAGGGCAGCTAGTTACCTTGCTCCTTCCTGTTAGACTAGAATTGCAAATTCTGATGTTTTTATCCCCAAACACAAGTGAAGGATATAAATTATTTACTAAAATATGTAAAACAAGAACCTTTGCTCTCATTAGCATAAAATTAACACGGAGAGCATCACCCCACGACTCGCAGTAACTACACATGCAATAGATGACATCCTTATACCATGGTATATGGTGCTGCTGTTGCTGTTAAGGTATGATTCAACCAAGGGTGCCTGTTCTTCCGAGTGTTTCATTCTGCGTGTCCTCGTGCGACTGTCCACATTGGACTGAACCATTAGTGGCTCCTGGCGCTTCTTCTTCTGCTTCTGTTCCAGCAGTGCTCGCTGGAGAAAACACAGAGAACAGCATCTGTTACTGCACTCCAAATGGTAGCAGCCTGTGATGAAAAACAACAGATATCTTTACACCTTCTCCAGTTTTACAGTGAAAGCCGTTGGCAAGTGGGATACTGGGATATAGGAAATCTTTCCAAAAAACCACAACCAACCCACTGCTAAAACACCTTCTGCTGAAACCAGCAAATAATTAAAATAGATCTTTCTGAGCAGTCTACCAGCTGTTAGAGCTTGCTTGGAAACAACCCTTGGGAAAACAACAGTGTGAGAATACTGGCTGTGAAGCAATGGGAGGGTAAGCAAGGGCATAAGGCAGAGATGCCAATTTCAGTTTCTGTAAATTAAAAGCAGGTAATTGCAAACTAGAATCAAGTGATAATACTGGACATGAGCCTAATTTAACAGCTATAAAAGATGAACTTTAATTAAACTCTTAAATTTCTCAGGTAGACACGCTGAAAACCAAAACCTTCAGCATCCAGTGGCACCATAGGTGTCTCTCTTTGAGTCTTCTTCCACAACCTCAAAGAATTGAACTGTTAATTTTACTTATCCATTACCTTATCACTTCCTTGCTCCTGTACAGTGATATTTTAGCTTCTAGAAAGGAGCTCCACTAAAACTGAAGAATAAGAAAGGAGAGTGGACTCTTTCAGCTCCATAAGTTGTGTTGAACACCCCAACATGATTCCAAAATAATCAGAATCGAGTACAGGATTATGGCATAAATAGAATGCATTTTAATTTGAAAATGAGATGCTGGTAAACATGCAAGCTGATAAAACAATGGAAAAAGAAATGTATAGAAAAGGATAAAATTAAACTCACCAGGTTTAACTATAAACATGACAAAGATTTGTGAGAAGGGGACCAAAGGAAAATCACAGCAAAAGTGGAAACTTCAACTCCCACTAAAACTTGATAACAAACTTTGCTCAGATTTCATGGAAGAGGTTCGACTCCCTTTCTTGTACAAGTCATGTAGGAATACAGTAGCAAAATAGGTAACATAGCACATAGTGCCACTAGGTTACAGACACGAGGGCTAAATCCACAGAACGAAAAGACAGAAAAACTTTGTGGTTAACCTCTGTTGGCTGGCATGACTGCCAGAACCTTCTGTCCTTTCTGGGCCATCAGTGGGATAAAAAAAACCTTGTAAACTGGCTTAAATTGAGTCCAAGGCAGTGGAAATGAGAGTCACTCAAACCACAGTCATAAGACAAATTTTAATGGAAGTTAGACTTATAAGTAAACTGTAACCTCCACAGACTTGTCGTTTGCATTCCCCACTCAGAGGATGCAACTTTCTATCAATTACCAGATACATATGTCAGTGATCTCTACTCCAAGATCTATACCTCAGACAGCAAGAAGGCCCTCCTCCAAAATCTTACCTGCCTGTCAAGCTTCTGCTGACGCAGACTGCTCCCCTCATCATCCAGAACACTGCAAAGACAAAGAGCAC
>WEIV01011218.1:49759-63062 GCA_013390005.1 Calyptomena viridis | reverse complement strand
GGCTTCTCTTCTGACCTTGGGCTAACTTAGAGCAGAGAAATTCCAGCAGCTTCTTTAAAGAGGCCTAGTCCCCCCCCCCAGCTAAATAAAAACTCTGGCTACTTAAAACCACAGCATTCATGTAGATGGTTTCTTTGTAATCCCTCTAGAATCTACTTGAGGTCATTTTTAGCTGTTTTCTAACATGCCTTGTTTTATCTTCACTGTTTTCCAGCTCCATGTTAGATCTGAACGGCCAAGTGCTGATGCACTTTGGTCACAACAACTGTCTGCGGTGCTACAAGCTTGGGCAGAGTAGCTAGAAAGCTGCCTGGTGGAAAAGGACCTGATTGTGTTGGCTGACAGCAGCTGAACATGAACTAGCAGTATTTCCAGGTGACCAACAAGGCCAATGGCATCCTGGCCTGTATCAACAATAGTGCGGCCAGCAGGACCAGGGCAGGGAGTGAGGCCACACCTTGAGTATTGTGTCCAGCTCTGGGAACGTCACTTCATGAACGACTGAAATAAGATCCTGGGAGCATGTCCAGAGAACGAGAGGCTGAAGGAACTAGGGTTGTTTATCCTGGAAAAAAGGAGGCTCAAGGGGGACCTTATCATTCTGTAAAACTATCTGAAAAGAGGTTTCAGCCAGGTGGGGGTCAGCCTCTTCTGTCAGGTAACTAGTGACAGGACAAGAGGACATAGCCTGAAGCTGCACTGGGAGAGGCTCAGGTTGAACATCAGGAAGAATTGCTTCACAGAAGGAGTTGTCAAGCATTGGAATGGACTGTCCAGGGAGGTGGTGGAGTCACCATCCCTTGAGGTCTTCAAGAAACAACTTGAAGCGGCACTTAGTTCCATGGTCTATTTGATAAGATGATGATTGGTCAAAAGTTGGTCTTGATGATCTTAGAGGTGTTTTGCAATCTAAATGATTCTGTTATTCTCTGATCCCTCAATTTACAGAATTTGGTACTTTTACGTGTTAGGAACTATGTCTTTCTACTTTTTGTTATCCCTAAAGTCTGTTTTATTCTACCTGTAGGTCTGTGTTTTATTAACCAATAATTACTGAATTGTTTATAGTGTCACCATGTGCTCATCTCTCATCATCCCATGACTGTATTTCTCTGCACCACATATATTGTCTCCACTTCTCAAGGTCTATATTTCTCTACAAAACATCATTGTGCTAAAGTCATAAATACATCACTTTACATGAAATATTTATTTACATTTTGTTCCTGCTATCTACCTCAAAGTAAGGTGATATCATAGAAAGATAAAGAAATTATGCAATTTAGCCATTGACACCTGGTCAATACAAGAATTGATGTCAAAGCTAAATGAACTAAAACAAAGCTGCAGGCAGGTCATGAAACCAAGTTCATGCAGAGAAAGTCTGACAAGCCTCCCTCCAAGAACTTGAAAATTCTGTGAAAACCCTGTGTCTGTAACTAGTAATGGTGTATCACAGAGCCACACAAGCACACTTGGGAGGGGATGTTTGTGCTTCTGAGTTGAAAGCATATCTGGTTCAGAGCCGTAGCAGGTCCTCTTTGGACTACATGCTAGGGTAAGTTATCTTTATCTAACTCTTCATCTTGCCCAAGATGCTGATTCACACTTATCATACTTATACACAGGTTTGAAATACAATCCTAAAAAAATCTATTCTCACTTGTATTGTCTACACAGATTATGTTACAGTAACATTATGCACTTTGAGAAATAACATACTGCATCTGTCTGGTCTTTGGCCCAAATCTCTCTTGATCTGTGAGTATAGGACCAGAGGTGATCTTAAAAGCGACTCCACACAAAAACACCCCCACCAAAACCAAGCAACAAAAAAAACCCCAGAAACAGGTAATAGATTTTTTTTTTAATTTACAGATTCTTATTTCCTGTGAGTATTGTTTCAGGAATATAAAAGATATATTTCTTCAGAATGATTACAGGCAATTTTAGAATATTGGTGTGTATGCCAGTCTCTGTAATTAGCTAGCATTCCGATTACAGAGATGTTTTTATAACATTATAAGAGAAAAAGTTTCCCTACAATAACATGTCAAAATAATAAAATATGATCAAAAAATCTTGCTAAGGCACAACTTTCCATCTGAAAATGCTGATTCCATGCAATAAAACCATTTAACAATCATATAATAATTTTCCTAATTTTCACACTTTGGTATAATTAAAAAGTTTTGAGTCGTATTATTCTGACATTAAAGATTTCTTACAAAATATATTATGGAAAATAGAACAATGCAGACAAGTATAAATGAAATATTTCATAAGGTGATCTGTAAAAAAAAAACCTAAATCAAAACAACAGCTCATAATTTGAGAGGAAATAAAATTGTAAATATCACAAAAATTATTGTGGGACAGAATTTTTATTTTCAAGGCAGTACTAAGTGTTCTATTAGTTTGCCACATAATGTTTGAATCTGGGACAGTTAGAATAGGTAAAGTGAAACCAAATGTTCTTGTAATAGTATTAGTATTAGTCTCAAAATATATCGCTTTCCCTGAATGCCTAATTTCCATGGAAGAACAATTCTTCTTTCAAAGGGATGAAACTCCTTCTCTAGTTACTAACTGCAACTTCCAAAGACATTTCAATTTTTCTCAACCAGTGTAGTTAAAAAATACAGACTGACAGTGATTTTCAGAGACTGACGAAACAACATTAAACTTTCAGAATAAGACGTGAAACTTTTTGCTTTCCATATGAGAAGAAATTCTCCATTAGCTCTGTTCCTTATCTTGGCTGGGCTCATAGTGAAATTTTAACCTGTCAGGTGAATATATGGAATAAGAAAATTTCTTTCGGTTTTTTCATATCCATTTTTCTCTATTTGACATCAGTTGGCTCTGAATCAGATATCTACAGAGAAATCCAGGTAGGATATTTCATACAATAAGGCTGACATAGATTGAGAATCTGGAACTTTGATTTCAGTTTGATCCAATGCAACCCCTAGTTCACAGGACTATCTGTTTTAGCAAGCTTTGTATCAGACTCTGAAACTGTATAATAATCCATCACTATGGAAGCAGTAAATTCCCCCAGAATATCTCCTTTGCTTGAGACAGGCAATTCTCTTTGCATGAGACTCCCCTTGTCTTTTTTGATGGTTGTTTTAGTGGCTACAGAAATACTGTAGACAGTGAGATATTCTGTGGGACACAGCCTTGTCCAGTGACATCTCTTGCTTGCCCAAAACTGAGAATTTGAAAATGAATAGAAATAATATTTATACAAACTGTTTTAAAAAGAAGATCTAAAGAAGATGAAAGAGAAAGAAGATGATTCGGGATCTTGTGACCACACCGTCAGCTTTTTATACGGTATCTTGTACTGAAAATTAAAAACGGTACTATTTATATACTAAGAATGGGATTTTCAAAGATTACTCATTTGCCTAAATTCCATCGAAATCAAAAGAGCCTATAGATTCCCAGTATATATTTTCAAGTACTTCTATGCATGGTAGAGAAACACCTAGTCCATCTAACCTCACTCATTCTGAGAATTAATTCTATGTCTTGTATTCAGTGTAGTTAGTGGAACTTCTGTATCAATAGGCCTCCTAACTTAGGTACTTCAGGTTCATTGATATAAGAGCTTACACACCTTGCAGCTTTATGGGAAATGGGCTTAGATTTGCATATCCACACTTGCAAATGAAAAATCTGTAAGCAAGCCTAAACTGTAAGCAAATAAAAGTACATTTTGATTGATAGTTTTAAACCACAAACTATGAACTTAATTAAATTAGAAATTATTATAGTTCTTTCCATTATGATATTTGAGTAGGATCTAACAGCACTATTTGCATTTCAAACAGGTGTTTTTTCATAGACACTGAAGCAGGTGGTATGCATCTCCCTACCTTTCACTATCCTGCCAAGTATCTGCTTGTTACAAGGAGACAATCATGCACATTTGATCAGAGAATTAAGGTCCAAGTTCAATGTCAACAGCAGAACATAGAATATCTAGTTCTTGAAATACACTGAAGACCGGAAGCTGAGGGAATAATCTTCTACAGTTTATTACAACAACATGGAATTGATGATGTGAAAGTGGAGGGAGGGTAAGGTGGTGCTGACCATTGAACAATGGCATTCTTGTCTAAGGAAAGGAAAGGAGAATAAAGAAAATAGACTTTGAGAAAACAGCAAACTCAGACAATTCATAACTGTGGGAAATCAATCAAAGTCTACAGCTGCAGAACAGATATTTGAGTTAGGTGTCAGTAAGGGCTGATTGTGACCTGGGGTGCCTCTGGCACAGTATTGCAGGCCAGACAAAAGAGGTGATTGTCCCAGTATCATCTGCATTGGTGCAGCCTCACCTCGAATACAGTGCAGTTTTGGGTGCCATAATATAAGCTATTAGAAAGTGTTTGAAGGAGGGCAAGGAATATGGTGAAGGACCTTGAGGGTAAGCCATATGAGGGGGAGCTGAGGTCACTTGGTCTGTTCAGTCTGGAGAAGAGGAGACCGAGGGTCTCCTCACTGCAGTCTACAGCTTCCTTATAAGGGAAAGTAGAGGAGCAGACACTGATCTCTTCTCTGTGGTGACTAGAGATAGGACCCGAGGGAAGACCATGAAGTTGCATCAGGGGAGGTTTAATTTAGCTATTAGGAAAAGGTTCTTCACACAAAGGGTGGTTGGATACTGGATCAGGTTCCCCAGGAAAGTTGTCGCAGCATCAAGCCTGAGAGAGGTCAAGTAGAGTTTGGACAACTCAATCAGGCATATGATGTGATTCTTGGTGTGGTCCTAAGCAGGATCAGGAGTTGACCTTCAGTGATTCTTGTGGGTCCCTTCCAACTCAGAATATTCTATGATTCTATGAAATCCTATTGATTATAAGATTATGTAAATATGAGGACAGATCACCTAGTAAGATTTTAGCTTTTCTGTCACTGGAGATTTTCAAAAGCAAGTCAGAGAATCACATGTCAGGAAAGACATGGATATGGCTGATCCTTCCTCTGGATCAGTGGCCTCTGGAGAGGCCATGCCAGCCTTCCTGAATTCTCTCCCTCTGATTTCTTTGATTTTTATGATCCATGTTAATTAGCTTCCCAAATCCTTCTTTGCCCTCTTTTTGCTGTGTTCTCCTTAGGGAATATATGTCACATGAAATAAAAATGTATTCCTTTACTGGTGTCTCTTTTGCTCTAAATTCAGCAGTTATGAAATCAATACCAGTTAGACAGCAATGAAATCATTCTGCCTTCCTTTCTCAAGTCAACTCTGTTTAAAGAAAAAGGAAGGCTATTACACCACATATAAAATATTGATCTAAAAGGTACTAAATGTGCATAATGCGTGAGAAAAGCTGAGATATTTGTTTTGAAAAAGTCTAGCAAGAATGTATTTTTATTTTGTTATATAACAGTCTTGTTTATTGTCATTTTATTTTACACTTGGAATATGGATGATGAACCCACAACTGATTTCCCATAAAGCAACATGAGTATTTTTTAAAATGCAGAGTGTGCTGCTAAGCCATGTCTCTTTGCAAACACCTGAGTTCTCAATCCTCAGTCCATTTCCCTCAGTTTCAACCATTCTCACTAGAACTGGGATTTAGGTCACCAGCGCCATACCAGTCAGTGTGATTTTATTTGTTCAGGAGGACAAGCTGGTAAGGAGGGCTGTCAAATACATACTGGCAAGCCTTGCAGTATTGATGGCAGGCAGTTCCACCTAGCATAAACCAAGGTATTCAGTGGAGCAATTCCTTCCCACAGAACTGTGTGTTTTCAAATGTATTATGTCTTCATCTAGGCAAAACAACGTTTCAAATACATTTTATTTACTGTTAGCTCTAAAAATAAACTGAGTCAATGACTATTGCTACATACTAATATTATATGTTTGGCTCTGGAGTGGAATTTAATATTAAACAATAATTTGAGAAAACATTAAAATAATTGTGGGAAAGTTCCCCAACCTCTCCCATCCTGAACAACTGCCCTATTCAATAAACTACATTGCCATTTTAGTATTGTTTGCTTGAACAAGGCAATGAGTCTTGAATCGTTCTCTGAAAAGGTATGAGAAGAGGGATTGAATTCTCCTGATTTCTCCCCAACTCCTAAATACACTCGGGTAGGCAAAGAGTGATGGCAAATGGGAGCTGATAAGGGTCTTCTGCTCCTAAATGCTATTGTTTAAAAGGAAGCAAACACTCTTTTTCAAGTGACTTTTAGAGGACAGCAGTAAATGTCATTCTTTGAATAGAGACTAGTTTTACAGAAGTGTGCCAAACTTCTTTGGTTCCTGAGAAAATCCCTCAAGGGAGACAGGCACGGGAGTATCTGTTCTTGGGATCACAGTCCAGTTTAAGCTTGACAGAGAGGTCAAACTGCTCTGTTAATCTCTAAGGTACATCAAAGTTAAAAAATTGAGATGGTTGCTGGGGTTGCTAACTTTGAGAACTGGATAGCAACATAATAGCAAGTTTGGGGATTGAATTTTACTTAAAACCCACTTCAGTATTGTACACTTAGATCCTTAAACTGTAGTCAGGAGAGGACAGATAACAGCAGACAAACTAATCTTGACTTTTCTGGTTTTCAATCAATTGAAATCTTTATCTATAGAAGTCAGTTTATGCTTAAATAAATATAAAATAAGTATGCTGAAATAACTGTTGTAGATGTTACATGGTAAAGTCAACACTGTTTTGGATTGTGGCATGAAGAGGCTCAGTTCTTTTCAACATCTTTATTAACAACTTGTACGCAGGACTCAACAGAATAATAAGCAAGTTTGCAAATGATACAAAATTGGGAAGAGCTGTTGACTCCCTCAGAGACAGGGAGGACCTGCAGAGGGACCTCAACAAATTAGAGGACTGGGCAATCACCAGCCAAACGAAGTTCAACAAGGGCAAGTGCTGGATTTTGCCCCTGGGATGGGACAATCCTGGATGCATGTACAGACTGGGGAATGAGATGATGGAAAGCAGTGCCTGGTCGATGGCAAGTTGAATATGAGTCAGCAGTGCCCTGGCAGCCAGGAGGGCCAACCATGTCCTGGGGGGCATCAGGCAAAGCATTACCAGCTGGTCGAGGGAGGGGATTGTCCCACTCTGCTCTGCACTGGTGCGACCTCACCCTGAATATTGTGGCAAGTTTTGGGCACTGCAACATAAGAAGGATATTCAGCTATTAGAGAGTGTTCAAAGGAGGGCCACGAAGATGGTGAAGGGCCTTGAGGGGAAGCCGTATGAAGAGTGGCTGAGGTGACTTGGTCTGTTCAGCTTAGAAGAGACTGAGGGGAGACCTCATTGCAGTGACAACTTCCTCATGAAGGGAAGAGGAGGGGCACACAATGATCTCTTCTCTGTGATGATCAGTGACAGAACCCAAAGGAATGGCCTGAAGTTGTGTCAGGGGAGGTTTAGGCTGGATATTAGGAAAAAGTTCTTCACCCAGAAGATGGTTGGGTGCTGGAACAGGCTCCCCAGGGAGTCCTCACTGCACCAAGCCTGACGGAGTTCAAGAAGTGTTTGGATGATATTCTCAGGCACTTTGTGTGACTCTTGGGGGTGGTCCTGTGCAGGACCAGGAGTTGGATTCGATGATCTTTGTGGGTCCCTTCCAGCTCAGCATATTCTGTGATTCTTTGAATTCACCGCCTCACTAACAGAGAGTTTTGCTATTGGCTTTACTGAAGTGATTAAAACTTGAGCTTACTTTTACAGGAATTACTTAATTTCTTCCTCTCTAATAAGAGAAGTGCTACTTAAAAATCTCTGTGCTAAACAGAGATCTCAGCTTGGTAGATCAGAGTAAATGTTTAGTTTCTAATCCTACAAAGACATGTAATATGCTTAACTTTAGTAATGCAAAATGTCGCAGAGGTGTTGCTCAGTTTGGACTGAGTTTTCCACTCTATTCCATGCTGCTAATTGCAATAAGCTAGTATCTTGATGTTTTCATTATTCTTTTTTGCTCATTTAAGTAAATTTTGTTTAATGCTAAACTTCTACTGAGATCTTGGCCTAGACATCACCACATAAGAAAGGATTGTCAGAATTGCAACTTAAAGTACATGGCCGGATTTTTAGAGATGATTTGCATTAACACTGGAAATTTGAGCCCATCAGACACTCTCTTCATCTGAAAAATACATAAAAAATTTTGGTCTTTGATTACCCTTCCTTGCACATGAGTTTGCATTTCTATACGTGGACGGTCAAATATAATGCTCATGCATGACTACAAACTTGAGGATTTTTTTAGACTTACAGAGATGTGTATCTGAACACTGGTGAACAGCACTGTTTCTTGGTAGAAAGTCAGCATCTGTCAGCATCAGTCTTCATCTGTTTTCACTTTTCCCATTTTCTGTTGAGGGATTCATCCCTTATCTTATTATAACTTTGTGGCCATTTATTGCAAAGTTTTGGTAGATTTCCTTAGTGGAATTCAGTTATTGCAAGTTGTAAAAGGATGTTTTTACATCCACATTGTGACACTGACTTACAAAACCATTTAAATGACCATTGCTTTGAAACAAAGCTGTAAAAAATACACTACAATATCAGACTTTAGTTCTGGCTGAGGAAATTCTTTGACAGAGACAGAATGATTCTATTGTCCAGGGACTCAGTCTTCACCTGAGAGGAAAATCACCTCCTTCTTGTAAAAATAATTTAATAGAAGTGACTGGCAGACAGCCCTCTGCCCCTTCCATTCTCAGAGGTGTATGATGTCCCTCAGCTTGTGGAGCACATCTTGTTCTTAAAGATTAAAACATCTTTAAATATTCCATACATAATGGCACAGCTTCTATAGGAAAGACTGAAAGGTATTCAATCAATTTGCTGATAAGTCGGGTGTCAAGACAGTCCCCAAGGAAGTAGAAATTTGGACATCTTCAGGCAAATTCAGAAACGGAATCTATATCTGACACATCCTGTAGAACAACCCTAAGCTGCCAAGTATGAGATAAAAAAGGGGCTTTAGCATCTGCTGCTGCTTTTATTTAGGACTGAACCCGGCAATTATGGTTTGGAAATTCCTTACTGATGCCTCCTGCAGACCGCCTGGAGGAGTACTGCATTATTGAGCTGAATACAACTTGTATAAATCACACCAAAGTAGATTAAGACACCTACAGTTTTTTAAAAATATTTAGGCATGTAAAGGTGAAGAAAGACATGTGTCTGTGGGATTTTCACAATTCCCTAGATGTCTAAATATGATTTGGATATTGCATAATTAGGAGTTTGGCACTTACTGCATTTGAAAATGTCACTGGGCTTTACATATTTTACCCCAAAAGTCTCATTTTAATTGACCTTTCAGCAAACAGGGTTGCTTCTTTCCCTCTTCACTCCTGTTTTATACTGTCTTGTACTGAGTCTTTATACTTGTCTTTATACTGAGTTGTATGTTTCATTTGAGCTGAAGCAGAGAAGAGAAGAGTCATGTCCAAGGAATGTCTCTTTGGACACACATTTAGCTTTTGCTTTCAGATTGGGATGAATTCCCACAGTGCTTCTGTCACTGAGATCAAAGTTCACTCCCTGCACAATTGCTGCTCAATATTCATATAATAAACTCTTGACTCACCAGGTAGTAAAGAGACAAAATACATGTACACATCTACTGAGATGGAGTAACCCAAGACACCCAGCTTCTCTGCAGACCCTTTAATATTAAAAACACCAAAGATACGCAGTTATGCAGTGATCTATTTGGGATCTTACATGTGCTAAGATATATAGATCTAATATTTCATTTTGGAGAAATGGTTCATTTCCAGCAGTAAATATGATGTTTGTAAAATGAGAATAGGCTATTTCAAACTGTTATAAGGCTACTGAATAATTGAATTATTACTCATCGGGGGGCAGTATAATTTGTTACCTGTGTGATTCCAACACTCTGAATCAAAGTAATTACATTCATGGTATCATTTAGTGAAATAATGCCGTAAAGGTCTCTGTGAAGAGAGAGGCAATTGCTGAAAGGATTTTTTTGAAATAATAGCAACAATTCAATTGGTCCTCTTGCTTCATTCATTGTTACTTTATTATATGGCTAAATAACTCATTCAGCTCTGCTTTGTTAGAGTGACAAATATAAGCTTTAGAAATAGTATCTATGGAGGAAAAAAGAGTACAGCTTCTAAAAGGAAAGTACCAAACAGGCCTTTTTAGTATCACAAATGTGCAAATGGCAATTGGTAGAATAAATTTATATTAAGGAAAAAAAAAAAGAACACAAAGGCAGATTTTAATATCCTTTGAAAGTTCAGTGACAAGATTTCATTAAGGGTTTGTCTGATGTAAAGAACTAGTGGGTGATATCTGGAGACTGCTTCAAACCACAGAGCAATCACTTCCAAATCTCATGAACTAGGCTCAGAAAACTATGAAATTGGTCTAAAAAGAAGCAAGGAGTCATTTTTAAGAATAAGTATTTTGTAGTTGTTATTTTATGTGTGTCTACAAACACTAAATATACATGCATTCATATATGTGAGTAGGACGTGGTTTCTGTTGTACTACTTTAGCCACATCTTACCCTTTAATTCATTTATTGTCACAGCCTTTCTGTGAGGTGTGCAATCCTGCACTCCCTGCTTTGAGAAAACAAAGAGAAAGAGCTGAAGGCATACTATGGAAGCTGACTATATGGCTTATGTACCCTTTTTCTTAAGATTTGCATTAGTTTTTTCTTTAAAATTATTCACACATTATTGAGCATGACTACAACCTTCTTTGGCTTTCTTTAGGCATTTGGCTCTGGTGCAACTTAGAGAAGTCCATGCAGCAGCCAAAAAAATGGTGTTATGGAGTGGTTATCTGAAGCACCTTTTTCAGATACCTAAATCAGTCTTAAAAAAAAGGTGTGGCTACTCCCAAGCTATGATGGTCGTGATGATCAGAGGGTGGGGGTGGGGAGTTGAGATATTGCACACTATGTTCATGCACACTATGAATTTAGCTGGAGAACTTTTAAAGCTGTAATTTGGTTTTCCTGGATAGATTGGACACTGACCTGGAGAAAGTATTGACTACCTCAAGTTCTGAGGTTATTTCCAATGGATTACACTAGGACAATATAAGCATCCACAACAACTGACACTGATGATCTGAGGTAAGAGAACAGTAAAATCTTCCGTGAAGTCAGCACAGAGTCAGTGCATGGAAAAGGAGGAACAATTCTTGAAGAGTTTCACCAGCTGAGATGCACTCAATGGAATTGTTGGCATTTCCTAGGAGCTGATCTGAAAGTACAACCTGGTTTTAAGCTAGATAACTATCTGCTCAGGAGAGACAATTTGCAGGTATTGTGAAGCCTTATGGAAGACTTAATAACCCTTCAGAACAATTAGGATATGAAAATACTTCAGACAGGTCATTTTTTTTCTATAAACTCCTGCTTCCCTCTATGAACTCGAATACTTTTACTAGCCCTAACCTGGACTATTTGATCTGCTGCTACCAGTGCTGGTACCAGAGACACCCCAGAACTGACCAGTTCAGATGTTGGGAAAGGTATTCCCAGTGTTTGAGAGGAACTTGTGTCCAGTTAGCAGAAGACGCATGCCAGTTCCAACAAGCTATCGAACAGCTCAGTCCTGTAGTGTTTATAATTCCCTGCCAAAGACTGAGACCCTGATAAGTGGAAAAAATTTGCCCTAAAAATAGATTTCTTCACATTGTTGGATTCAGTTAGCATTTTATATAATTACAGCCCTTGTAAAATTTATGTTCTACAGATCTGGATCATAAATCCTACACTTTACAGTACTAGCGTGTCTGTGTTGTAAACCCTTACCACTGAATCTAACATTTATTATTGGGGGAAAAGGGGGAAAACAAATCTACACTTTAGAAAGTGTTCCAATAACACAGCGTTTTAGCAAATTCTGAACTGCTACTTTCATCTTAATTTATCATGGTGCATACATACAGAAATAGCAGGCCTATATACATACATTTCTTTGAATAAGAAACAAAGAAACGAAGTTGTGACTTTTTAATAGGAACACAGTTTTCTGGTGTGTGTAATCATTTGGGGAACCAGTCTTTCTCCTGAATAATTTAAAAACAAGAGTGGGTTTTGCTGAGGGAGTGTTTTCAGTCCTTTTTGAAAATCTGTTTTGTAATATCTTGAGGTGATCTACAGAATACCGACAGTGCAGTTCTACATTATGGTATCTTAGGCCATAATTTCATGCTGAGAAATTCCTATAAGGCAAAAACAGCATAACATTTGCCTTTCTCTGTGACTAGTTGCCTGTCCCCTGCATTCTGATGGAGATACACCCTAATAACAGAGCAGCGAGGTGATTTGTTTTGGAAAGCAAACAGCTTCCACTGTTGCTGTACAAAAATGTCTCTATTCGTACCCAGTTTATCCTAATGAGAGAAGATCATCAGACTGTTTTTTCCCACTTATCATCACCAGAAATTGCAGTTTTCTCCTAATATCCCTATGAGATCCCACAAACCACTGTATCTGTAGTACAGAGCAGTTCTGCAAGGTGCTTACGACCTCCTTCCAGCAAAGCTGGGACTAGCAGTGACACAGAACAGTTAGGGTTGGAAGGGACCTTTAAAACTCATTTAATGCAACACCCCTGCAATAAGCAGAGACATCTTCAACTACATGAGGTTCCTGAGAGCCCTGTCCAATCTGATCTTAAGCATTCCTGAAGCAGCATCATGGCTTGCAAAGCAAAGCCCTAAGGCAGGTTGAAGACCTACCTCGAGAGCATGAGCAAAAAGCACTGTCCACAACAAGGTGGATTGGGATTTTCCAAAGTTTGGGGTTTTTTTTGGCAGAGGGGGAATGCAGATGCTGGCAGACTGGGCAAGCTTCCAACACATGTAATTGCATTCAATCACCTTATATTCTCCTTGCAATTGATCTTAATAGCTGTGACATGACGAGAGTCCATGGACAGTTCTGCAAGTAGACAGGAGCAGTACTATATTATTTAAGGCCTTAAACACTAGAANAAAAAAATAGTAAAGCATTTACATAGGGAAGAACTGAAAAGAAAACAAATCAAATAGGGAGGAAAGGTGACAGAGTTGGTAAGGCAAAACTACAGGCTTTCAGTGTTCTTATTAAGGAGGACAGAGTATCTCTGCAGATGACACACGATAGGCTCTGAGTCCTCAGCCCAATTGTCAACCTCTGTGATTTTATGGCAGATGATGAAGTCCCTCTCAGGAAACACTGTGCACAGGAGTTCTGAGGAGTTATCAGTGGGAATGACTGTCAAGTACAGTTTAACAACTACCACATTACAAGG
>WEIV01011218.1:3277-49706 GCA_013390005.1 Calyptomena viridis | reverse complement strand
ATTTCCTCATCTTGGCTAATCAAAGCATTTAGGTTCCTGGAGAAAGACACATTCTGAAAACATCTTCATTTGCCTCCAGGACCGTGTGACCAATTGTCTGTGCTCTTTGTGGCATCCTGGCCACTCACATGCTGGTACCAAGGGGAAACAGTGCTTTCTGAACAAAACCTGGTTGAGAAAAGTTCTTGTTTGAGCATAAATCCCTGATTGCCTTCAAACAAANCCTTCCTCTTCTCTCCCTTGTCTCCCTTCTCTCCTTTCCTTCTCTCCCTTCTCTTTCTTCCTTCACTTCCCTTCCTCCTTTTTCCATTTCCCCAGATTTTTACTGGAGAGATTATAACACTCGAATCCTTCTAGAACAAAATCATACCAGTCCTCTTGAAGTAAATAAGCATCCTTGGCTGCATAGTTCTACTGAGTCCAATAGGTTGTGACAATTTCATGATCTTTGAGGAATTGACTTGTTCACTTGGGCCCACACTCAATGCATACATTTAACAGGCTGAGAAGCACAGGGTTTATCCTCAGGAGGGAAACTTCAGAGCTTGTTTCACTTGCATAAATAACTCTGTTTTACACACCTTGCCAGCTTGATGCCTTTTGAACTTCGATTTTCTGGTGGGTCCAAGATCTAACTTCTTTGTCAGGAGAAATCTGGAAAGCAAAGATAAAGGCTATCCTCAGTTAATAATTTAACCAGTTATGGTGAGGACTTGATCTGCGCAACCCACCATGCATTTTAGAAGATCAATGAATACAAAAATCAAGATTCCAGACATAAAAATCAAACGGTTTTGTAAACATAAAAATGTGCAGCCTGTGCGGACTGGTTGTCTCTTTGAGCTGAAAACAGGTTTGGTTTACGAGAGAACTTTAATTGTGGGTTTGGATCAGCCTGGAGACACACTGGTAGGATATGGTGTTGAATTTGCCCCCTTAAATCCATTAATACTGGGAACTTCACTAAGCTGGACTTTAGGCTGAATTCACACAACGGCTCACAACTGGCTTACTGCAGCATGAGCTCTTGTTGAGCAGCTCATCCACAGCCACTGACCATGATCACAACCCCAAAGCAAGTGCAATTGCATCATGGAAGTTGACATGCTTTGCTTGGTCTTTGGAGCAAACGCCTAGAAGGGGAAAGGCAATAATTCAATTTCTTGACATATATCTGCTGAGAACAGCTGTCTAAGACTATGTTTTTTAAAAAGGCACTAAATATGTTAGCTTTTTGGTTCTCACTTGCATTTGGATGCCCTGACTTTTAAGGATCTTTGGAAAATCTCAGGAAAAAAAGTACACCAGGAAGGATCCTAAGTGGTAACTTTAAAACTATGAAATTTCCAGTTTTGAGTAGACACATAGAGCTTTTAGTGTATGAGAGCCAAAAACCTTTCTAAGATGCCATTTAATACAGAATCCTTCCTATTTAAATCTCCTCTGGACACTGTTTCTGAAGCCTGCAGATATATCTGGCCTTAAGATATAACAATAAAATATGCTAAAAATGTAGAGCTGTTAATCAGCAACATCATTTATCTGATCCAATATTTATTAGCTCATTTAAAATGACTTTTTGAGCCGATATTTGTTGTTATTTTGATAGGATGTAATGTCTTGAATTTATTCAAGTTATCTCTATTTGAAATCACTGATAATAAATGTCTTTCACTTCAACAGTGTAAAACAGGGTTGGGTTTTCAAAAGGATTTATGAAACATTAGACCAATGATGTCAGGTCACTGCTTTTGTGGAAGATGACCTGTGACCATCTTGACTGCCTTTATCTGAATTCTTCAGGAAAGTAAGGTTTCACAACATGAAAATGAATTGGTCTTAGCAGTTTTGTATGCTATATATACTGCATGTCCTTTGACCCACATTCAAATTCCATGTTGGAATGACATCTAGGCAAATAACAATACCTCATCCCCAATGTAATATTGTTGTGTGAGGATTACCATGGAAGAATAACTCATTCTGTCCAGCTCCGCAGTATGGAGTCAGGAATTGTTGAACCACAGAGAGTATCTGCTTCACAGTGCAGACACTCATCAATCTGGATTAGAAACATCCTGACTCTGTTGGCTGACACTCCTGCTCCTGATAGTCCCTCTTTTAAGCTGCTGATCTTCTACAATGAGCTCTTTATGGTCCTGGGAGGCTGAAGGGATTCAGATGCTTTTACAGACTTATATGTGACCATCCGTTGCAAAACTCAACACTAGATGTAGCTGCCTCTCCCACATTGCTGTGCCGCAGGTAACACACCTGCATTGCTGTTGCTCAGAGGTTCCCTAAAATGAATGTATGCATTTTTTATAAATCCCTTAATGTGAAATGTCACATTCCTGGCAGAAAAAGCATATAGTCTTTAGAAGAGCTTGTAAAAAATGTATGAATGATATTTTTTTTTTCTTCTTCAGGTTCCCCCATATCTGTGACTAAGTGGTGGGGTATTTGGAAAATTTACAGAGGGATCAGAAACATGGCACTGTATTTGAGCTTCATTTGTAGAAGGTAAAGTAGCATATGTTATGAGTCAGTTAATCTCTTTAGGGCTTTATCCAGCACAAATTAGGTTCTGTGGTCACCGAGTCACAGCAGGCTGTGGGCTGCTGTAGCCTTGGAGCTTTATTCCGACTCAGCTGCCAAGAAATGAGCTGCTCTGTGGGCGCAAAAATTGGCTTACACTCTGTGAACTCCAGCCAGGCATGCGCAGCTTCAGAGGCTGCTCTTTCTCCATGAAAACCTACATGATTTCATTCTCCCCGACTCTCCAACAACCTTGATTTTAAGATGCATCCCCTAGAAAATAAAGGTGCGAATTCAGACTCATTAGAAATCAGTAAAAGTTTTGAAATAGTTTTAAAATACATGGAACCCCTCACTGTTTTGGCTATTAAAAACTAGCCAGGACAAATACCCACTGCAGGGATTAGCTCTGTGCTGCTGGAGCTGTTTGGTGGTTTTTGCTAGCTTGTTTTGCATTTTGTTTTTTCACTAGTTGCCCTCAGTCTATAGCTGGAGATATTGCAATGTCAATAAAAATAAAATGCCTTAGGTTTTCTAAGTGGAAAAAAAGAACTGGAAGGCATAGTTTTAATTACAACTAATGTCTTATAGAGACTTGAAAAATCTCACTCTTATATCACTTAACAGAGACACTGACCAAATCATAGGGAAGTCACAAGTGCTCACATACAGGTGACAAGATTTCTGGCCCCATATGCAACTTCCTCCTACCCTGCTGATTCCTTGACCTTCATAAAGAATATATCATCTCTTCACTATATATTGCACATAATAAATGAGGCCATAAATGCTTGCTTATGTCACAGCATTGAGATCAAACGAGCACTTACTCTTCGCACAACAACAATCAATTTATTGTTACCATATTTGGTTTTGCCCTATTATTTATTTATGCCATTCATATGAAATAATGACCATCAAAAATATTGCTTAGTTATTTTCACTTCTAATCTTAGCGATTCCTTTAAGTGATCTTTCACAGAGAAGGGGTTAATTCTGATACATTCTGAGTATAAAACATAAAGGATGTGCACAACTGTGATATCTGAAACATACAAGATATTACGTGTATATCAGTGACAAGAAGCTGTTTTCACTGATGCTTGGCCAAAAAATATTGCCAAAGAAGGGCAGACACAGGGCTACATCCCACCCTCTTGTAAAAACACCAAGAACTCCTCACTTCTGGGCAGGTGGGGCAAGACCCCAAGAAATAGTCAGGCTGGCTACCGACATGTTATTTCAGCTGTCTCCCCAGCCTTGCCTTTCCCTCCTACAGTCAAGTGCTTAAAGCTCTGCTGTTGCGTGCCTTGTGCTCCCACATCCCAGCTCAGGTTCAAGAAAGGTCCTGCTTAGGACAATTTGGGATTCAAAATGTGAGTGGTTTTTTGTGTAAAGTAATCTGAGAGATCTGATCTGGCAGGTGTGCTCAGATCACACTCACATTTGCTGGCAGCTCTGATTTGAACATGAAGCATGGCAGCCACCATACTTCAGCCCAAAAACTCATCTAGAAGATCGAGTGTCATTTCAATCTATTTAGTTCTTGGCATCTTAAAAACCTGTCAAATTTAGGCTCAAAACGAACACCCAGTAAGATTTAGACCTGGTAAAAGGTAAGATTGTACTTATCAGGTAGAGAAAGGCACAAGGACATTTCTTGTGCCTTTTACATGTTTCCCTGTCCAGCTCCAATCTTTTCACTCAGGATGGTATCACAGCTTCCACAGGTCCATTTCTCATGAATAGCACTGACTGCAAATTTTAGAGTGCCGGAAAAATGTTAATATAAAAGGGGGTCTTTCTTAAGTCTCCTTATTATCCAAAGTATGTGACAGATATGCAGCATCCTAAAAGGATGTGTTCAGGGGATATTGAACCCCAGTAGCATGATATAAACCAGAAATCTAACAGCTTGCTTATGTATTCCCAACTTTAATTTGCCAAAACACATTTTATTTGTGAGTAATTTTTTCAATTATCCTACTCCATACCCAATAACAGTTGCAAACATAGACTTAAATGTATGCAGACGTTTAAGAGGTTTGTTTTATTAGGTCTTATGGCCCTAATACATCCATTTTGCATAACTGATAGAAATATTTCATCTGGTCCTGGTAATCCTTCATGATATTCTTCATTTACAGAAGCTGTAGCCTACACAGGGTTGCCTCAAAAATACCAGGGAACCTGTATCAAGTCAAACTAGCTTGGGACAATCTTTGCTGGGGTTTTCTGCTCTTACTAAGAAGTGCCAATTTATATAAGGCAGAAATACAGACATTTTTCCAAGAGATTTGCCAAATGTTTGGCACATTACATTTGTCATAAAACTGTGTTTTTATTGTTATTTTTATGACTAAGTCCCGTAAAGGCAACAACTGAGTATGTTTCTACAAAGATCTCTAAATGTCAGGAAATGTGGAAGCCTTCAACACAGAAAGTCCTTGGGAGGCAAGGGAAGGCAAATCCTTGAAGGACTGGGCCTTTCAGATGGAGCTGTTCTTCTCCTTTTTATATATATTTTATGCAGTATATACATATATGCATGTGTGTGTGTGTATATATGTATATATTCTTCTGCTTTAAAACAGGAGTAATCAAAAGCAAGGCTTCCTGCTTTTCCACTGAATCTGGTGAACTGCAGATCCATGACATATATTTGTTCATCATTAGATGTTGTGTAGTCCCTGAAATGAATTCAGCCACAAGAGCAGTGACATTAATATAACACAAAATCATCGCCAGGAAACATAAAAGAGCTGAGTAATATACGAATATTGCTTTAAAATCTATATTAATCACTGCCCGGGGAAAAATTTAGGATAGGATAAAATGTGTCTTATCAATTAAATTCTCCTTTAATCTTTATAGATTTGATAGAGAAAACAGATATTAAATCTCAAAATAGAATTCTAAATTTGCATGAACAGCAGTACATGACAGCAAGATGCAACAGTGCAAGCAGCAAGTTTGGACAAGATCACCAGAAAGAGATTTTTAGTGCAGAACAATGCTGTCCATTGTCCTGTCCCTGAAAGTGACAAACCAGGAGAAGCTGCTGGACTGGCCCTTCAATTAATGTCTTGAGTGCATTGGGATTTCACAGCCCTGACACACAGCTAAACCACAGTTATAACCAAAGAGCAAACTTAATTTTTCCACTGATCAGCATATAACTTTGTTCAAAGCGGGTCAGACCATCATGCAAATATGTGAGGATCAGCTCATCACTGTGGAAAGAAAGGCCTGGGGAACAGAAACACATTTAAGAATGACTTCATATTCCTTGAGGCTTCCATAGGGGTAGAAAAAATGTAAAAAAGAAGCAGTGTTTGTAGCTTTGGGTCCTGCTTTGCACAGTGTCTGAGATCTCCATTCAACACCACTGATGTTCTAGAAATTAGGCCAGAAATCATGCTGTTCCTGCTGTGATGGGAGTGACAGGTGCCTACTCAGATGACAGCTGAAATGCTCTCTCTGTGCTGGTAGGGAAAAGCCCTGGGCTTTTCATCCTGAATACATTCTTTACCAAAGCAACAGAATTGGATTTGGTTAGATTTTTTATGAACACTTTTCAATAAATTAATTAGAAGCTTCAGGGAATTTAAGGCTTTTAAAAACAGATCAGTTCTTTTGCAATTCCCTTCTCAGAGCTTCAAAACTGGATTTCTTCCCATTCAATTTTTCATATTTCCATTTTGTAAAACTGAAGATTCCTGAGCCAATGCACAGAGAGAGGCTGCACCCTCCTTGATCAGAATTTGCCTCATAGCCACAGTCCATGGGGTCCAATGACTGCTCCATGCAACATCCCTGATTCAAAGAGCTGTGTCAAGGATTCACAGCCAACACAATCATATATGTCTGAACCATCATTCCTCCATCTTATTAAAAAGCTCCAGACACCACCTTGTCTCAAATTGCTCGTCTAAGTTTGGACAAGGGGAAGGATCAGCAGAACTCATGCAGTGTCTTCTGAGATACTCTCTGCACCTGGGGAGCTGCATACCTTTTTAAAGTCTTCTTTGGGCCACTTTGGCTGCTCCCAACAGCTACAATGAATTGTACCCATTGCTTTGAGCCTTAACTGAGCCTTGGGGAGTCAGTTCAGAGTTAGTAACTTTCTTATATTCACAAAGAAAGAGCATTGAAATCACCGATAAGCTCATGCTATGGAGGACTTCAATAGACTGAATGTTGGATGCAGAGGGTTCAGGCAGAGCCTGGAATTGCAGATAGGAGTTTGCCCTCTGTTATACTAAAATAGGAGGAATGGGTATACTCAGTTTGTTTCAAGCACTTTCCTTGTTAACCAATATGGTAGTACATTTTGTAAGGAAAGACCTTTGGAGAGAACAGAAGTCCCTACAACTCCACAGAAACAGCCCACACACCATATACTGCATCATTTTAAAAGATTCTCCATAAAACAGGGCACAAAAGGCAGGTTATTTGTGGTCTTTTGCTGTTTGCACAGTAAAATATCAGGCAAGGGAGGCACAAGGGCATAGTCATAGCTCATATAACTTTTTACAACAAATACACAAACGTACCATTCCTAACCAGATACTTTCAATCTCTCTTGTCGTATTTCTGGTTATTTCTGTAATATATATAGTGCCATGTGCACTGCTAGAGGTCTCACAAGCACTTTGAAGTTCTACTGATGAGATACTTCACATGGACACAAATATTTCTTCAGTGGAATCTTGATTCAGACAGGCGTCTAGGCACAGCCATCACACTAAGACATAGGATTTAAGAACCTGACGATCCCTGTTAGTATTAATGAAATCATGCAAGAACTTGGAATGATGTAGAAAACAACTGTGATAGCGCAACATTATCTGGGCTGAAGACAGTAGTGTAAAGGAGAATTGAAAACAGTCTACTGGTTTGACTGTTTCAAGTTTACTTTTTCTTTTCATTAAAAAAAGAAAGGATTTTGTTTGGTTTTTTTTTTTTTCTGACTAGCACAGGCCTCAGTAGTCTTTAGTAGGAAATCTCTGGACACTCAAAATCAATAAAAACTGAAAAGGGTAAAGACTTTTTCTTTGGAATCCCTTGGCCAGAGACAAACTTTGCATTTGTGGAGAATATACACTCTAAGTAATAGCATACGTATGCAGTAGGGAAAAAGACAGTCCAACGGATGTGGGTTGACAGCAGATCTGTGGCTTCTCATTCTGGCAGCCCACGGAAAATTTCTAAGGGATTTGCAGAGGGTAACTAAGAAATAAAAGGCTTTTGTCAGTAGGCTAGGATGTGCTATATAGAGAAATGCACAGAAAAAACTTGCAGGAGTTTGAAAAAGTTGAAAGCCAAAGGAGTGGAGGGACAGGATGGCTGATAAATGTAAGTTATAAAATTGTTAATACCCAGAAGTCTTAAAGAAAAACTAGTATCCATGGGCATTTCCTGGAAAATTACTTCTAATCTGAGAATCATAGAATATCCTGAGCTGGAAGGAACCCACAAGGATCATCAAGGTCACAAAGTAAGGGAAAGAAAAAAAAAGGGTAACACTCATAAATTCATCTGAAACCTGTATTTTACTGGCACTTCATGTCAAAACTTAATATAAAAATAAATTAAAATAGAGACAGTCAATGGACTTATATCTGCAAATAAGGGATTACATGCAGGGAGGAAATAAGTTTGGAATTCATCTTGAAGGTAAAAACAGGTATTCCAGTGGGGTTTTGTGCTGCATACTGACAAAAAAAAATGATTTAATAATATTTTAATACATAATTTTTTTTCTTTTGGCATTGTCATGTGCAATAAAATATTTCGAGGAGTTCAGTTGAACAGCTTCACTGTTGACTCCTGGTATGATCTCACATCTACTTTGAAACATAGAGTATATTTGGAAAGAAATACATTTTGTCTTGTGAAAGAAAGAAACCATATTTTGAAGGCCTCTAGACCATCAGGAGCAGTAGAATCTCAAACTGACATCTCATGCACAAAGTGGAAATGCAGTATAAAAATTACTAAGCAGAACAAGCTATACCTTCTGAGGCCACTCAATAGAATAAAACACTTTTACCTGTGCTGAACCAACCCAAAGTGGACACTAGCTAGGGAAAGAGAGTTTGTTTTCTAAAACAGATTTACAAAAAACGAAACCAAAACATTTTTGCATTTTATAAATAGCATTTTTCATCTAAAAATAATTGCAATCCCCTTTACCTGCAAGTTCTAATGGAAACAAAGAACATCCGTCTTGATTCACAGCTTTGTTTTCTTTCGCCATAAATTTTTATGCATGTAATACTTTTATGTGAGTGAGAACGAATTTATATTATGTTGCTAAAAGGTCTCAGCAGCTGCCACTTACCACAGCATTGGTTAAATACTGTTCTTTCAGCTACAGGGGAAGAAATTACATTCTTTCATGGAAGAAGGTGCCTGGTGGCTACAGTAGCTGATGGTAAAGACAAGCAAAAGTGAACTTTGGCTCAACTGCTCCATGTAGGTTGAGAGTCTGGCCTCAAAGGCAGCAAGACAGTGTTTGCATGGACAGAAGCAGAGAATCACAGAATCACAGAATGGATAAGGTTGGAGGGGACCACTGGAGGTCCAGCCTCCCTGCTCAAGCAGGGTCCTCTAGAGCAGGTTAGTCAGAATTGCATCCAGACAGCTTTTGAATGTCTCACAGGCTCTCTGGACAGCCTGTTCCAGTGTAGTCACCCACATAGTAAAGAAGTTCTTCCTTATTTTCAGGTGGAACATGAAACACATCTTGATGACAGAAGAGCTAGACAAAAGAAACTGGTAAACAGATGAAACACTTTTATGCCAGCAGCTCTGAGAGCAGGACAAAGTTAAAGGCACTTGACATATTGGATTTTTAAACTGTGTTCAAAAGATGCCTCTAGTGGTTTCTGACAGGTTTAGGGGAGCATAATTTTGTGGATATTCACTGTAAATAAGCAGGACAGCACCAAAAAACCCTGTCTGATTTCTGTCATCAATTTCTTCTATTAATGGAAACAACCTGGCCAGTCCCCAAATGCTAACGACTGAGGTCAGAGAGGACGACAGTATAAATGTTTGCAATAAAGGACTTCTGGGCTCAGAACACATTTGTTTAAACAAAAAGATTTGTGTAGTGGTCAAAGAAATTACTCTAGCAAAGACCATATAGTTTGGAGAAATTAAGAAAATGATCCAGGCCTAGGAGGAGAACCATCTTTAAAGCTCACTGCTGTAAATCCCACTGCTTTCAGAGGAAATTAGAAGCACACTTAACAGTCAAGTTCTACCGCTCTCTCATTAATAGGATGATCTTGTACAACACTTTCTGACCAAAGCTGAAAAAACATTTCCACAAAAAGAAGTCCAGAGAGTTATGGACAATTAACCACATTTTTAAAATCCAGATAACAAGCAACAATCTAAAACTTGAAGAGAGGTGCAGTTCTTTGAATAAATTACTATTTTTTTTACAAATCATCAGTGTGCTTCTGATTTATGGGCAGATAAGTATGGAACATACAGTGATCTCTAACAGATGGGAAGAGTGAATTCTTTATAGTGTGAATATTGATCACTTCATTATTTTGCTTCTTTCTACCCCTCCTGCTTTTTGCTTATCTCTACTGGAGTGGTTAAAAGTTATTTCAATAATAAAAAACATAATGTCAGGTTGAGATCCATGCTAGGCTAATTACAGTGTGTTCTTTTTACCAGTCATAATTTTGACTATGGGCATACCATACCTGTACACTCTAATGAGGCTGCTGGTGACCCAGAACAGCCCTACAGAATTAGAGGTGCTGTACTATAAAGGAATGACTTCTGAGTAAAAAAGCCTCTAGCATGCTTACTTGAAATCAAATTATTTTGCTACTGCACGGAAAACCTACATAGCTCCATTTATTAAGAAAGAATGACACAAGAAAGCTACATAAATGGAAAACTTCATACAAAGGTCTTTTTCTCCTGTGCACACACACTTTCATGTTAGTTAATACATGTTCTCTGAACAAACACAGCCTATTAAAAAGCTCCCATTTCCAATATGCTATTTCAATAATATTTGTAAAAGGACCCGAGGGACAGGGAAACCAAACAATGATGATACCAATGCCTGTCACTTCAGAAAGATTCTGACTAAATTTTCAGAACAACAAAATCTCGGAGCCACTCAAATGGCATTGGCTATGAATGGGACCTGGGCTTCTTTGAAATCATAAAATCATTTAGGATGAAAAAGATCTTTAATCTCATTGAGCCCAATTGTTAACCCATCACTGCCAAGTTACCACTAAACCATGTCCCCAGGTGCCATACCTACACATTTTTTAGATACATCAAGGGATGGTGACTTAACCACTTCCCTGGGCAGCCTGTTCCGATTCTTGACAACCCTTTTCATGAAGAAATATTTCTTAATATCGAATCTCATAATGGAAAGTGGCTCAGTGAGCACTTCTGCCAGCTCCCTCAGCACCCAAATCTTGCATTTCTTGTACATTCACTAAGCAGAGAGTATTTTTACCATATCAGAGAGAGTACAGGAGAAGGAAAGCAACACCAAATCCAAATTTCTAGCACTGTAAATAATTTTTTTTTTCATTTCTAATGCTTAATACTAGTTAATAATGGGGATTAATAAAAGTGCTGCAAAAATGGACTTGCCTCCCTATTTTCCTTTCTTTTGTAGATCAGTTCTTGTTCTTCTCATTCTTTTTGCTATTTTCCAGAGAAATGCCATAGAGCAAGAGCTAAAAGAATCATCAAGTGGAATGATTAATGTCACAGCTAGGCTTTTGGTCTGCATATGATGCATAGGGACAGCTTTATCATGATGAATAATAATAAAATCCTATGTCTGGTGATATCTAGGATGGCTAATACGAAACTGCACCCACCACAGAAATATTAATGACTTTAATTGATGTTCTGCATTTTGAACATCTTTCAAAACTGTGCCTTCTCAGAACTGGAAGGCACTTAGTGTGATTTCCTAATTTACATGGCAAAGAGACTTTATTCATCTATGGTGTCAAAGGTAATTGTTGGGCTAATGAAATTTTATATCAGACATTTATCCAGTTAAATAAACAGACCAGACTCAGCTTGTGAGAATGGCCAAGAGATTGATTTGAAATGTGCAAATGAAGGAGTGGAATTTGGGAAAAGTATTCCTTGCTGCAATGTGCAGAGAAACTGCACAATCAAAAAAGCCAGAAGGTTTTCTAACATTGTGTCAGTCATAAAGCTCCAGCCAGGCTGGATCCCTGAAGTATACAAAAATAGCTTTCAACTAATTCAGACTAATGAAGTAGTTGATAGTAGAACTGATTGTCATCTTCGATGTGGATCAGCATGGAGAGGGAAGAATATGTTTCTCTCATAGGGGAGATGGAAGCCTTCACATGTGCAGAGAACAAGGATACCTGATATGGAAACCCCAGCCTGTTCTCCTGCCTGGTACAGGAAGGTAAGCAGTGTGTGTGAATGAAAGTGTGTGCCCTCCCATTCACCTGCCTCAGCCTGACTTACTCTAACATTATGTTGCTCTCCATCCCACTTCACATGGTTCATCCTCATTGTTTCTCCTCATCCTTGCCACACCACTTTCCATTCAAGCTTCTCACCCCAATCCCAGCCACGTCATCAACCACATCCAGTACTCAACACTCTGCTCCTTCTCCTGCACCAGGCTTCTTGCTTAGCCAGTCCCAGGTCCCTCATAACTTGGATCCTTGTCCAAGACAACCTCAACTCACCTCAAATACACCAGTGACCTGCTCCTTGCCCTCTAATTCCAAAAAATGTCTTTTGGGTTATATTTTCACTCATTCTCTGTAGTTTACTTGCCCAGGCTCAACAATTCTGCTCGCTCTTTGTTCACTCTCCTTATCACAATCCAGGTCTTCTGGAAGCTGCTGCCTTGAGGGCTGCTAAGATACAAGGGCAATAGAAAGAGTTCAGGAAGGACTCACTATTTTCATGGCTAGTTCCCTGTGCACCCTGTCCCCAAGCAGCCAGGAAAAGTCTTATCACAGAAAGCATCAGATATTCTTAGTAAAATAAAAACATGAAACAACAATTAATTGTGTATCCCATCTCCATTCCTGAAATATTTCCACACTTGCTGGATGCTTTAGAGTATTGATGCTTAGGCAGAAGAGGTTCACATAAATAAGGCCCTATTGCTAAATTATTTGGACATTGTGTCACCTTATGTTTACTTACTGGAGCTTGGGAACAGAGCTATTAATGCAAGAAGCAGTCTTTTTGAGAAAAACAGCCAAAGTAGACTGTGAAAACCCTCCAGAGATTCTCTGAAAGCAAAAAACGTTTTCCTGAAGGGAAACAAAAGTTGATTTCAATGCTGAAGAGGAAGAACGTACCATACTGAACTATGAAATCACTAGGGAAAAAGAAGGGACACTGACTGTATCCAAACCCTCAATAAATTTTAATTTACTGTTGACACAAGAGATATCGGGAAGGAAGTTGAGAAAAGCATTGAGGGGATAGTATGAAAGAAAAAGTGCTTGATATTGGCATAACAGAATGATTCTTCCTTTCTCTGAAGCTATTTTGCCAGCTCCCTTGCAATGCTTCCTTTCTCCTTCCCTTGATTTGCATAATCTCTTTTTAAGGGTTGTAATGGAACCTGTATTGCCCTTCTGGTTCTTAAGGAATCATGATTTTACTTCTTTATAGAGTTTTCTTCTTTAAGGGGTAATTTTCCCTAAGCCAAACAATACAATAAACTCAGAAAATTCAGTGCCAAGGCAACATGTTAAAGACATTACAATACACTATATTATGGAAATCTACATTTAGGGA
Source organism: Calyptomena viridis (assembly GCA_013390005.1). Lineage (NCBI taxonomy): Eukaryota > Metazoa > Chordata > Aves > Passeriformes > Eurylaimidae > Calyptomena > Calyptomena viridis. The sequence continues at coordinate 36,350 of WEIV01011218.1, read as the reverse complement.
ATGTGAGAAACTTAGCTTTGCCTAGGGAGATGCTACAGAAAAAAATGCTGTGGCATTTTAACATTGGTGGTCTCAGCTTAGACTAAAGATAGAACTAATATGAATATCTATCATTCCTCTTCCCTTGTACAGATCCTTGGCTAAACAGAAACATTTCAATAGGAGTGATGACTCAGAATAATTCCAGTTTCTACTTCTGAGGCCAAACACGGCCCAGTTGTTCCTGTCAGTGGAAGACGTCGCTTCCGTTTAATAGTCATTCCAATATGATACAAGGATTCTTCCAGTTTCTCCATTATGAGAAAAGTTGTGCTTATGTGAAAGTATGTGTTTCTTTAGGGAATGAACCAATATAATCCCTGTGATTTTGCATGTGAACCTTACCGGTTTCTTGCACTATGCCAGAGGACATTTAAATAAAAATGACAAGTGATATAACCGTTGGTTTAAGACAGAAACTGCATGCTGCATTTCTCAGTTCACCAAAGGTCATATCCTTTGTCAGGGATAAATCTCCTGATGCTTTTCCTCAAGACCTCAGAATGCAAAACAACAGAAAATTAACAAGGCAACCTTCCCCAAAGGTGAAGTTACATTCCTTAAGTTACATTCAAACTCATACATTAATGCTCAACCATTCTATGAAATAAACAGAACACACAGCGTGGCTGAGAGAACATCCACATAGCAGTAAACTCAATGTTGCATGAATTGATATTTTCTGCATTTGCTTTGAAAATTGCTTATATTTAGTCCTTTTGCTCTTGTTTGATGGAATTGACAATTCATGCTCAGAAAGCATACAGAACCAAAACAGGAGAAATGCAAAAGGCCTGCAGTGACACAGAACAGAGCATGTGGATGTCAGCAATGCACCCTGGGCTTTGAGTTACACCCAGGAATTTCCCTACTTGTGATTACAAGTCAGAGCCTGACATTCTGCATTACAGTACCCCTGATGGTCTCCCAGCAAGTCCATCTCACAACTGGAGTTCATCAAATCTCCATGAGGAAGAGTAAATTCCACACTGAAGAAAGATAGGAACTGCTGAGGGAAACTGAGGTACGGAGGGTAAAGTGACCCGTAAAGGTGCAGCAGATTAACAGTCTAACTTTAAAGCTGAGTCTTGTAACTTTATCCTGGGCTGTACCCAGGGCCCCATCTCGCTGTGCTTACACTACCATATCCTGCTCAGATCACTGAAAATTAATAAAAAAACAACTATTGTCTTAGTGGTCTTTGGACTTTGCTATCTAGCCTCAGGAATAAGCATCCCAGTTTATTCAGAAATACCTATGAAATGCAACAAAAATACCCCATTAATTTTATACCCATTAACTTCTCATAACATGCTTGATTAATTTGTGTGTATCTAGAGAATGATGCCATTAATGAAGCTGACACCCTTTCACTCAGATCAGAGTGCTATGGATCTACTGGGGAACCACCTGGGATAGCACAGAGACTTGTGCCTTGTTAATATTTATTAACTGTGTTAGCAAATGTGGTTTTGAGAACAGGAAAATAATGCTAGTGTGATTTCCTCTTTTTCTCATTCCTTCCTTACATTTACTCTCCTCTGCTTTTTTTGTTTGTTTGTTTTTGTTTTTTTGAGGAAATATAACACTCATATATTCTGACACTGGTCATTGCAGAGATGACAAAATCCTGTGTATCAGCAATTATTAAAGTGGAGCCATGAAAACAAGCTTAGAGATTTGTCCTCCATTTTTTCAGGCAAGAGAAATTTCATGCCCACAGGTTTGCTGCAGAGAAGCTCAGCAAACTCATTAATACTCCAGAAGCAGGTAATCAATCCCTTCAGGTCAAAGAGGAGAGGTAATGGTATCAAGGTTTAAATAGCAACCCTTCAGCAGTTCATCTGGTGTTGGCTTCAGATTATGGAGATTCACCCCTGAGGTTGAAGGCCAGGTTTTGTGTGTTCTCTCCTCACTTCACATAATCCTAGACTGTGGTTGGGACACTTTTTTTGTTAAAGGAAAAAGCTTCATAAAATGCAATGAGGTAGCATAATACTTCTGGAAGAAAATGGATGTCCCACTACAAAACCACCTAACCTCTGGAATGCATAAAATACATAAAATGCCTACATAAAATGACAGTATATGTTCAGGACAGAAATGTTATGAAAGGTGAGAATGGTGCAAGGGACTTTATGCCCTTTTCTGTACCTGTAGGCCCACTGCAATCTTATTCCCTGGAAGCACAACACGTTTACACTTGGAAACCTGAAGAATGGGTAAATAGTGAATGACATTTCATTTTCTTTTAGTTTGCTGTTTTATCTGCTCTATTGCTGCCCTTAGCATCCACAATAACCTCTCCAGGCTCAGCTCCATTCATCAGCTATGAGCACTCCCCAAAAACAAATACTTGCAGTTTATTAATAAGAGCTATTCTTTATATACAAGGCACTATTTTTGGTAAAAGGGTAGATCATACAAGAAATCTCTGGTTTTATCATGCACACTGCTAGTGGATGTAATTTACTTTCAGCATTACCTGTGTTTAGCTAACAATGGTTCTAGATTAAGGTCTGTTTACTGACTTGCAATATTTCAGTTGCTGGTGAAAGAACAGAATAAATTACAGGATGCCAAGAATTCAGAAAAAAATCTGTAGTGTAGAAGCCCATGATTTCTTTCCAAATAGCATGGGGCTTTCAGATGGTGGCAGACAGAATGAGAGACCAGCCCCCTCACGTTTTCAGACAGCCAGAGCCTGGTGCAAATGCTACAGGAGGGAAGCAGGTCAAGTACTGCCACAGAAGGACAGGAGAAGGGCTGTGGGTGAAGCAGAGGGCAGTGGGTGAAAAGCTCATGGCAGATGCCCAGCGTGGCAGCCTTCTCTGCAGCAGTGTGGGGTGGGCATTGGGGGCTACTGCAGCCCCAGGTCTTTATGGCTCCCTGTGGCAGGGCTGGATGGCCTCCACTTTTTCAATGCGACCCTGTCTCCCAGCATCCGTGTAGCTCTGTCCTAGCTCTGTCCTAACCTGCCCTCAGGCCAGAGGGAGCAACTGCTACCCCCGTTTAGTGGCTTTCCACATAATGTCTTATCCTTTGTGCTGGGCAGCAAGAGGAATACCCTGGATCGAAAAGACAGTGAAGCTAAAATAAATATTATTTTTCAAATAAACTGAACTTGCTGACCCCAGCCCACTCCCAGCTGCAGAGAACTGTACAGTCAGGGCAAAGACACCCATTTTGTTTTATTTTTCACTTTTTAACCAAATCGGCAGCATTGAAATTAGTTTTTGTAGGAAATAGCTCCTAAAAAAAATTTCATATGCCCATGGGCTCTGTGGCTGTAGTGGTAGTATTTGAGTAAATAAAGGGAGTAAAAAGTTAAATTAAGTCAACAATCAGATGCTCTAAGCAAAACTGAGGCCAGTTGTTATTGTTGAATTACACTGCTGTAGCACAAAGCAGAATCAGACAGGAAAATCTAGTATCTTCCATATAGCTTGAGATTTATTTTCTTATTTCTTTTTTTTTTATAATCTTTTTGATATCTATTGAAGATTTCACAATGTAGAACTCAGGGAATAAAGTGAATTCTAGATTAGAATATGTGATATTATCAAGAACAGTGCTAATATCAGTTTACTAGCTCACATGGACACTAAATCCCATATCATCCCTTCCAAAAATGATTCAGGCAGATTAAATCTGACAAGACAGCATGGGGTAATTTGTGCTGTGGTAGCATGCAGTGTACTAGTTTTCAGATAATTTCTCATTCCAGGGCATTTGAACATTTAGCTTTGAAACTCTGACACATAAAAGGGGAAAAAAGCATTTGAGAAAAACTGTTTTCTCTCTTTCCTCCTCACCTTTTAGTTCACTTTTGAAGCAGCAAAAGCACGTGAAGATGGATTGCCATCTATTGGTGCAACAAAGAAATTCCATGAGTGAAAATTCCCTCAACTCGAGTACCTAATTAGATGCTCTCTGCCATATACCTACGACGTAATTTAATTAAATGACCAGTTCAGACAAAACCAGATTTCCCTCTTTTTCTCATTTTTTTCCCCTCAAGCACTATACTTGGACAGTCAGGTCAGTTTTGAATGCAGTCAATAGGTACTATGGATTGTCTTTGTATTCTGCTATTATTTTTAGAGGGCTTACAAGATATACCCTAGCTCTGAAAAACAAGCTAGAAAGAATTAAAAACCAAACGAAGGTCTTGCTTATAATAGTCAAGGAAGGTTTAGGTTGGATATTAGAAAAAGGTTCTTCACCCAGAGGGTGGTTGGGTGCTGGAATAGGATCCTCACGGAAGTGGTCACAGTACCAAGTCTGACAGTGTTCAAGAAGCACTTGGATGATACTCTTGGGCACATGGTGTGACTCTTAGGGATGGTCCTGAGCAGGGCTAAGAGTTGGAGTCAATGATCCTTGTGGGTCCCTTTCAACTCAGCATATTCTGTGATTCTGTGATTTTGGCAGAGGAAATTCAGGTATCTTGGGAAGACACAAAAGATTACCTTCTTTGCAGAAAAACTCAGAAAAGGAAAAGCTGGATAAAGAAAATTAATTCAAGGATTTCAAGGCATAAAGACATTTCTTAATAAGCAGGAAGAGGAGAAGTTATATCAGAGAGACGGACAAGGCAAAAAGCACAAAGAGAACATGGAAGAAGAGATGAGGAGACCAAACAACATATCATGGTTTGAGCCAGCTCTCCCCTCTACCAGCCTTTCCACGATAGAATAAGTACTTCCTAGCTAATCTTTAAATTTCACTGACTCTCAAAGCCAAGAGTAGACAAGCTGCCTCATGGATGCTGCTGCCTCAGGTGTATGTTGCCACACACCAGCTGAATGTTATTCTCTCCATCCACCATTTGAGAGGTTTACATGGCATTTTTCAATTTCATTCACAGGAGCACTGATTATGGATATAACACTGTTTATTACCTCCCAAATGCAGAACTACAGGAACAACAGCCACCAGCAAGGGGAATTATGGTGATCTCTTCTCCGTCACATTTGGGTCATAAGCAGGATGTGCTCCAGTACTAAGGCTCTTCTCATCTGTGCCCCCACAGAAATAGTTCTTAAAACAGATCGGAGTTTTAGTTCAGGTTTCACTGAGGCCATGATCCCCCTTTTTCTTTCTTCAAATATTCATTTTATAAAAGCTCAAAGAGATTTTACTTTGTTTCTCATAAAAGGGATATATATGCATTGGTGTACTCATCCAGCCTTATACTGACATTTTCTATCCTTCTTCTATCCATAAGCCTTCATCTGCCTTTAGATTAGGTTTAAGTCCTCCTCCTAACCAGCCATGACACCTTGACATAGTATTCTCTTCTTCCCATGACATAGAGCATTTTTCTACTCAGAACTATTAATGTGTGGGAGTTGGAGGGCTTCAGTTCCCTAATGCCTTGGGAAATGCACTCTGAAACAAGGATTCACTCTGCAAACCCAATTATTCAAACTAAGGTCTGAAAAACCTCTTTTTTCTCTGTGTGATCTTAGCAAGGAGAGCATGAAATGAGAAAACCAGAGGTAGCTGTTTTCCTGAGAGTTACCACCACCAACACAGACCTGAACACACAGAGGAAGGCTGGAGTTCTACAGTCCAGCTCAGTTCCCTGAGCTCTGGGCTATCACACTGGCTGCTAAAAGTCAGGGTAGCTCCTTTGCATCTGCTGGAGTTGTCAAAGGTCAGATTTATTCAAGGACCTTAGCTTCCAACACCACCACCTCTTCTGGGCATCAAACTACTGTCCAAAAGAAACTAAATGAAAACAACATGTCCCTGTTTGAGGAAAGACTTTCCATGACTTACTCTCTCTGTCAGTAAAAGGTTAAAAGTGGCTGGTGTTAGTATACAAGTAAAGTAGACTACCAGGGAGCTGGGCAATAAAACATCTCAGAGCTATTTACCAAGCAGATTGGTTGGTGTTAATGCCTGTGAGATCAGCATGTAAACAGCCTTTTGGATATATAATGAACAATATTATCAGAATTGGAGTGCAGGGAATACCAGATTGCATTGCTGACTGACAAAGGGAGAGATTGGCTTATTTACTATTAAGAAACCAATTTATAGTGTTATGAGGTTGATATATCTCTGTTTACCTGGAAATAATATATAGGTTATTTGTTGTGGAAATATTTCTCAGTTACTTGATCCTCAAAAAAGCAGTTGGTACTAACTAAACCATAAAACCAGTTTTCGAAAGTTAGAGAGTATAATATTAAGAGGAAGAAAAGTCCACCTCAGGGTTTCGTTATTGTAAACTGATTTTCAAGTGAAAAGTCACTCAGACCACTTTCAAACCACCTAATAGAGGTGCTGAACTTTGTCATCATCACCTGGTGGTGCCAAATCTCAAAAAAATCAGGTAGCATCCCAGCAGGAGGTTAGCCTACATTATTGTCCACAACTTCCAGATCCTGACTCCATACATAGTGAAGACAGAAAAATATCCCCAGTGCATAATAGGCAAAGCACCCAATGAAAGACTTAACCTTACAACAGATTGCTTAGCTTACCTGGGAAGGGGAAAAGTACAACTCAGCTCCAAGACACTTTGCTAATATTTGGAAAATAAGAAATTGTTGTAATTACTGGTGTGAAAATCCCTCTGAAAGGTGAAGTATGTGGTAAACACAGGCCCTGGCCCAAACTGGCCAAATTGGAAGAGGTGCAAAATCACTGATTTAAAAAAATGAGAATCACATCCATGCACTGGACTTGGACTGTCTCCTTCTTCTATCACCCAATGCCTTTGTGTAAATCACTCTAATGTCAAATCATATATGGAAGTACCTTTTCTTTGGAGTCTACTTTCTTGAGCATTCAGAAATCTTGACAATGACTTCAGATCATATCACATGTGTCAGCAATGAAATTCTGCTCATTAACATCATGGAATAACTATCTTCAAGAACGCAAAAGAAATTGTTAAAAAACTCTTAATGCGTGCAATAATAAGGTACTGGAAATATGCTGAGAAGAAGGTGTAAACAGGTGACTTCCAAAGTTTTGGAGTCCTGGGAGGTAGTTTATAAGAATCTATGATAGCACAAGATGAATCACACCCCAACTGTAGAAGGTACCTGCAATGATTCATTCAAATTTGGTCTTCAAATTCATAGCTGCTAAGTAAGGGCAAGGAAATTACCCTATTTCCACCCCTACCATTCAATTACTTCCACAGATTCAGAGTTTTGTGAAACACTGCCGAGTTATCCACTGCCATCTTTTAAATGTCAGTTCCTATTTGTAAACACTCATTTTAACAATGCTGGTAAAATTTTTTATTCTATGCATACAGCCAGGAGAGGACCTTCAGTTATTTAAGTCATGCTGGTAGCATGTATACAGCTTATATTAGCCATTTGCATGAAGAAGAATTCCCCTTCCTCCACCCCTGCATATTTTCCCAGCATTTCTGACAGAAAATCTGTAGCACAACAGCATCTAGGCATTTTATTTCTACATACTGGATTGTGAGAATACAAGAATGTGATGAAGGCACAGATCCAGAGAGGTCCTGATAAAGTACTACCATGTGGATAATTATTCTGTTCTCTACCAATATTCTTTGTAATGTAATTAAGAATGATAGGTATTTGAAAGGGAAACTGTGATACAACTTCTACAAGAGATGTCTTGAAGTCAAGGAAGGTTTATCTTTAGCATCAATTACAAGTTCTACCTGAGAGTACTGGATATATTCTGCCTTATATTCTGGGCAGTATCCATCATCTATAAAAGTCATATTTCACTAAGTATTGTAGTACTCCAAATGTGCACTTCAGAGTTCTTACTATAGATGAGAGGTACTACAGGTTTAATAATCTTGATTTCACAGACTACATATTTGACAAAGGTTTTTTTCAAAATTCAGGTCTCGATCTTGCAATCAGTTGCTATTGAGCCACTGGCTCTAATGCATCATGCACATAAAGAGAGCGAGACCTGATCATGGGTGTGCGAAGTTTCAGACTGGACTATAGGAGGAGAGAGATCATTTTGATAAGTAATATGAAAGCACAGCCCTAATGACATAAGAGTACTGACATAATGTAACAGAACCTGCAATCAGCATCACCCAGTACAGCTACGGCCATAGTTTTCAATTTTGTAATAATGCTGAAAAGGCATCTAAGTCAGCAGAAAATAAATTGTTTTCAATGTTAGGTCAAATTAGAACAAGAGAGTCAACATGATGGAAAGCATTATTGAGAATTTTAGTTCAAGAACTTCCTCATTCCCAATTTTTGTTTCTCAATCTTTGTCAAGGCTTCCATTCAGCAGATGTAGCAAGCTCTTAAGTAAAGACAGAGAAATTAAAAAATCCAGTAGACGTTCCTGGCAAGGAAGTTAAATTATGTTCTTCATCTACCTGCAGCATCTTTAGGTGACACTGATTTGGAATGATGTGACATAGTATATCCTCATCCTTTTATAGAAAGCCTGTAAACCATCATCAAACCTATGCGATGTGGTGATATTAATAGCTCTTCCTACAACTCCAGTTTTCCCCAGCAACTGAGCAGTCCTTGATAGGCCTCTCTCAAATACACTGTTCACACTTCCACCAACACAGGTGATATACTCATACTGTTGTCCATTGCCACTTCATAGGTGTTCATTCTGCAGCAGAGTTCTGGAACTGAGCCTGCTTTCAGGAACTTTGTCTTATGGATGAGTTTAACTCTTTCTCTTCATTTCAAATTGCACATGGTACAATTGCTCCTTTTGCTGTCAGCTTGTATTTTGAAGGAACACTTGTTTCTGCTTTGGCAGAACCTGTTATGAATGGAGGAATGTCTCAAGGACTAATTGTAGTTCTGTGCAATATTTTGATTTTTGTGTTGCTGCATAACCAATTATTATTTTGCATCTGCAGTTGTAAGCCAATAAATGTTAGCCAGTGTTCTGATCCTACACGGTATTTCAAAGAACTCCAGTCTTTCCTGTAGGCAAGCTCTTTGAACATCACAAGTGCATGACTTGCTAAGGTCTTTTTTACAAAGAAATTAACATCAAAAAATAGAAGAAAATAAAAAAGAAATAATCAGGCTTGGTTTGTTAATATGTGCTACAGTAAGAAATTGAATGATGCTTCAGCACTGGACACATCATTGGACAATACACATTTGTGACCATGTTCACTGCATTTCACTGAAATGTTTCCACTGAGCTTTTAATACCAGATTGTTATTTATTAACATCTGGATTAGATTTAGTAGTAATTACACAGGTTGAAAAGAGCTCAGATTTTGGGACTTTGAGAGGGAGGGAAAGGTAGCTTTCAATAGAGGAATGAGCCTTGAGTCACTTATAGGGAATCCCATTCAGGACAAATTATTTACCTTTCTTTTACCTCACTGAAACAGGGCTCAAAAAAAAAAAAAACACCTGTCCAATATTTTAGTCCAAGAATTCCAAACCAGATGGAGCAGGGTTCAAATGCCTAAACTTAAGCATATATCACTGCTTTGGGTCCACTGGGATATTGAAACATCAGTAAGGAGCTGTCAGCCATGTCATCAGGAAGACCCATGTCACTCTGGCTGGATGCAAGTATTCCAGAGTGAGCACTGAAATTTACTTGTCACATTTGCAATCCTTCACCATAACAGTTGAACAGGAGTTGCACAGACATTACAATTTATCAGTAGTGGTGACAGGTAGACATTGGTCATCTGGAAAAGTTGAAATCTGAGCTTTTAAACTAGCAAGAGACACCACTGAAAACCAAAATATTAAAGATACAGCACTTACCACACAATTGCCACTGACAGTTGTGGTGGTGTGCTGATCTCTAGCTGTTAGAGGAGCTAAACACTTATCAGTAACAAGCAAAACAAATACAAAATGTTGTCTTGTGAAGGAGTCATTTGATTGACTTTTAGCATGTGCCAGGTGAAAAACCTGGATCAAATTCTCCCCTTGTATAAAAATGGATTTTGTCCTCACTGATTAAGTGGAAATACATTTACTTACACCGCAAAGGAAGTCCATATTTCCATCCTATACATATGGAAAAGGCATGTTTCAAACTCAAATTCTTTATATTCCAAAAATATTTCTATCACTGATGTGATTCTTCTGGGGTTAGCAGGCAAATTTTATTTTGTCCACACTTGGTCACAATAATCGTTGTGGAGCCATTACTACATGAAGCAGACATTTGGGGGGGTATCTACTAACTAAATGTAGATCTCTATATTTGAACTACTCTCTATAGGCTTCCTTTATAATCAGGGAGGAAAGAAATAAGAATTTTTAGTTACTATTTTCCTTATGCTAGAGTAGGCATCTAAAATAGTCCAAAAAATCATCACATTATTTAGAATTGCCCATTCTCTTCACCAGTAACACAGAACTTTGGGAAGCTCAGAAGTAATGTCAGCACTGCCAATATCTATAGATAGATGAGATTAATGTGGTCCCAAGAAAAAGAAGACATGCAGATTATATTAACACTTCTTAACAGCAATTATCCATATTATGAGGTATTCTCAGCTGTGGATTAAGCTTAATATACCTATATCTTCAAGCCCATAATTGTCCTTCTATTGCAACATTCCTTCTAGTGGGAAGTAATACACCAGTGAGGATATATTGGTTATTTAATATGACGATTATTGCAGGAGTTGGGTATCAATTCTGTAATTCCCCTATTAACACATTTTTCAGCATGATAGTTCATCGTTAATGTCTACATTAAATACTAGAAGAACAGCATCTGTCTTGTGTTGAGAATTGTAGTAGAGATGTTTAGATTGGTATAAATAAAAATATACAGGTGTGGAAACACCACAAATAATCAGATAGAAAAATCATCCTTCTAGGAGGGCTAGAAGAATGATGCATTGATGTCACTTCAGTCAGGAGGTTATTAAGATCTCAGCACATCTCCATGTTTCTTCTCAGGATATCCAGACTAGGAAAGAAAAGATGGTAAATCCTGAGGGCTCATAGATGGGACAGGATGCAGAGACTAATCCCTAGTTTATATGGAGAATAGAAAAGGTACCCCAAATCACCAACATAAGCTTAACTCAGGAGAAATTAAGAGAAACTGGCCTGTTCTCTCATTCTCTGTCTTGTAGAATTATAGAATCATTAAAGTTAGAAAAGATCATTGAGTCCAACCATTAATCCAGCACTGCCAAGACCACCACTAAACCACATCTCTAAGCACCACATCTCCACATTTTTTGAACATTTCCAGAGATGGTGACTCCAGCACTTCTCTGGGCAGCCTATTCCAATGCCTGATCACTCTTTCAGTGAAGAAATCTTTCATAATATCAAATTTAAACCTCCCCTGCCACAACTTGAGGTCATTTTTGCTTGTCCTATTGCTTACTACGTGGGAGAAGATTGTAACACCACAGGAAAACTCACTCTGCCTGCACATCAGCATCTTGGTGCTACATGGGATGACAGACTATTTTAACATACATCTTTTGCTGTACATGCTTGTGGGAATGTGTGGAATTAATAAATGAAATTAGCTGTATTTTAAAATATCTCTCTCCCCTCTCTAAGGTCTCCCACTGAGATCTCCTATGCTGTAGCTACAACGCTGTGGCAATGTTTCTGACAAAGTACTTCTCCATCTCTGTCAGAAAACAGCTCCTCATCAGACTAGATCCAGTGTTTTCTTTCATGTAAGTAAATATCCAAGGGCAGCAATTATTTGACACTACTGTAACACTCATGAGTGTTACACCAGATTTTTGGAGGTGTAGATAAGAAATTATTCCAGTCCTGCTTAACTTTTAACTTCAGACAAGCAGCATGACTAAATTCCCAATTACATTATTTCACCTCAATGACACTGAAGAGAAAAATGGACAATGACAAACCCTATCCTAGAAAGCACTGAATTATGGGAGACAGGGTGGTTTACAATTGGTTATGTTCCACAGCTTTGTGAATGAACAGGTTGAAATCTGGCACTTACTGTAAGAAAGAAAAATTAATGCTCATTCAAAAAAAAAGAGCTGAGACTTTGGCTGGTGTAAACTGCCACAGCTCTATTGATTTCAAACAAAAGCTTATTTGCATGAGATGAACATCCAAGCCATATTTTATAACATGCTCAATTTTGATTAACTGTTATTACATTCCTAAACAAGATTTGTCATTCCACAATTGTTTTCTGCACCATACACAAAAACAAAAAGCCCTAGTGCTGAATATATAATATTCTTTAACCACAAGACAATTAATAATTCTTTTCATAATTTAAAGAATGTTAGACTTGATGTTCACAGTCAACTTATCTTGAAAAGTGAGCAACTACACCTCCTACACTCACTCAGATGGACTCAACAACACTGTCTGCATTCAAAAATCAGCAGCTACCGGATGGCTACAGGAATTGTACTGAGAAATGTTGAGTGAATTGTAGGCCAAAGCACAAGTTAAGAGGTGTTTACTACAGATGTTTTCTATGGAAGCAATCATGCATCACAAGCATATTTACATCTAGAATTTTTTCTCTATTAAGTCTGCCTTATTTGTGTTTATTTAACAGTTGTTTTTTTTCAGTAGCTTCATACTGAATAGACCAACATCCTTCATCTCATTCAACCATGGTGTAATATACTTGATCCCCTCCTTTTCTATGTATAGCACATTTAAAATAATGTAACATGAGTGTGTTGTGTTCTGTCTAGTGTCATTATTTCTCTTGAGTTCATATGTCAAGCAGTCTTGGACTAAATTTACACTTAGAACATCTAAAAAACATATCTACATTAAAAAAAAAAAACAACAAAACCCAAAAACTATGTTTAATAGTTCGGAATATAAAGTTCTGCAAGTAGGCAATCTAAACCTTTACAGAAAGATGCTACAGAATTTGCTATAGGGTTATAAAATGCTATAGGATTTTAAAGCAGACTGGAAGATTCTTTATTGGGGAGTCTATACCCTGTTATATTTTATGGCCCTGACCCTTTTACAGTGATAAACCAGGATTGATTCAAATGGACATATAAGAGGGTATTTGCTTCAGCAAGCTACTTATAAAATGTTCTGTGACTCCAAAATCAGACTCTATTTTCAACCATAAACATCTATAGATGTTTGTAAATTTGGTTCTGCCATCCTGAAGATACAACTAGCAAAATATTCCATGGTGTGCATTATGGGAGCAATTGGTTGATCCCAACTCTTAATGAAAATCTGTTCGTTCTTGATATTGTTCAAACCTAATATAATAACAACTATGGAAGGAAGATCAGTAAACACTGATTTACTGCTGCAGGCTATTAATGTTTTCTCATACATAACCATGTAGACAGCCATTCTTTTTCATAGGATCATTGGGAAATCCAGGTTGGAAGGAACCTCAAGAGGTCTCTAGTCCAACCTTCTGTCCAAAGCAGCACCAGCTCTGAGGTCACACCAGGTTGTGTGGGGCTTTATTCAGTCTGGTATCCAGTCAGAAACCTCCACACACAGAGGCTGCTCAACCTTTCTGTGCATCCTGTGAATCTCCTGCTTCCATGTATTCCCACTGTCCCTCATCTTCCAAGCATGGATCATTTCCTTACCTAAGGCTTTTCTTTTGGTTTGTGTGTTGTCATAGCCATGTCTTTATCCCTAAACTGGATTTATACTGGTGCACCTTAATGCCTGTAGAAAGTCCTGGTGATACTAATGAGATTATGTCCAAGTGCAAAAGCATCCATATCTGGAGCAGGATTTCAGACTCTGCAGAGCTCCACTGTAAGCAAATGAGAACAAATATCAAGTTAAAAAAATATATTTCCAAGAATTTCAACTTGCTATTTAAATAAACACATTTTTTGTAGAGCTCACTTGCTGAGCAAAACCAAACCAAACAAACAAAAAACTAAACAAAAACAACAAAACAAACACTAAACCCCCCTTCAATAGATATATATAATTTAATGAAGTTGAGTATGTAAAAAAACCTGGAAGAGTAGATACATTTAAAACAGTCTAAATCAAATCCTGAGCAGCTTTATAAGATGCAGTAATGATCTACCTAGAATTATAAAAAACTTTCTACTCAGTATGCTAGCTTATCCCACATATTTAAAGGCAGAAATAGGCAAATAAATTAAGGCAAGATTTGAGACTGTGACATAAAAAATAGAGAGAACAGGAGTCTAATATATACTGTCAGATAAAAGGAGCCTGAAGGCAGATGATAACACAGTTTAAATGCCCTGAAGGAAGCAATATCAAGGAATGAAGAGAATTATTCTCGCTATGTAGGAGAGCTAAACCAACTTGTATTTAACAGGACATGCAAATTAAAAAAAAAAAACTATTTTGGCAAGACAGTATGAATCTTTTAGTAATGCATAACTGGGACTCCAGCAGGCAACTTGCCACACTCTTCAAGTTTCTAAGACCTTTTCTCCCTTGCTGGTCAGCCAGTTGGGCCCTGGCCCTGAAGATGTCCCCTCTCTCAAGTCACTGCTCACCCACTACAGTCCCCTGCCACCATGTTGTTACCACCTTGGTTGGCTGGAGCTCAGTTCAACACAGTGCTCCATTTTCCCCAGCAATGACAGAGTCAGTGCCCACCCAGGTCTTACCTGTAACAGCTAACTCATGAGAACCAACCTGTTTCAGAGAAGGCTGCTTTGAAAGCAGGAAGATTGTAAAGCATCTCCACGAGAAGACCGGCCCTGTCATCAAAGGCTTTCATATGATCATCATATGATGCCCGCACCACATAATTTCAGGGTGTTTCTTTCTTTACATCTAGTAATCTGTGACAGTCCTGTCTCCTTCATGATCACAACCAACTAAATTGGACCAGGTGTGCTCTCAGAGTACTTCTTTCATCTGAGTTGTTTCTATTTTAGGTGCTCTGAGACCATTCTGAACCAAAGCAGAGAAAAAGTGGATGGTCGAAGTTCACCTCAAAAGTACACTCTTGATCCAAATTAAAATGCTAATGGAGATTAATCCAATTGCTCGGAGTTTCCAAGCAATTGTCTCCTTAGCCGTCTTCAGCTGGGTCACAAAAATCTGAGCTTTGTTCTCAGCATGATGCTCTTTTGTCTCTGCATTTTTACTGTTGCATTCCTCACCTTCACGCTTCCAGTTTTTGCAGGGAGCATCATTTAGATCTATAATTTCAAAGTTCCCTGCTTTGTAAAACCCTGATATATTTAAACAATATGCTTGCCTTTTTCATACATTCTCCATGACCAAGGAATCAAAGGAAGTGTCCCAAAGACCTCCAGATATTCAGAGGCCCTGAGAGGGAAACTGTTGCTTTAGATTATCCACAGAACAAAGTAAAGAGGCAATAACCAGCCTACAACAGTAACACGGTATTTAATGGTGGATGCCCTACTTCTGGAGAGGCAACAACATCTCTTCAAATGCTCTACTACTTCTTTCCACTGCATCTCTCCCTTATGATTCATGATTAAATCAGAGTAATCGTACAAGGAAAAGAAAATTCCACTTATGTTACAATTAGATGAAAAAAATGCCCTTTTCAAAGCTAGGCATCACAGCTCATCTTTGATTTTAAAGACATTTTATTAGTTATGATGACTCTGCATAGGCCAGAATCCATTCCAATAATATAGAAAATGACAGCATAACCAAAATAAAAGAAAATGAAGGCAGGCATTGTCTTCATTATTCTTTTATACTATAGTATCTTCTGCAGGATAAATCAAGTAGATTTTACAAGCTGTGTGTTACAGCACAGATTCATTTTTCATAGCTTTCATGCACATTTTTCTGCATTAAGCAAACAACTGCCAAATAAAGGCTAAACTATGCTTTTGGAGTCAAGCCATCCCTCGAGCAGTTCTGAATGAATCATATTGTGTTTATTGGTAGCCTCAGACAAACAAGCAGTAGCCCTGACTAATGACAACAAACGTACATAAAATAGCTATGCCTCACTGCTTCTGGAAAAGAGGACAGAGGTAGTATAACTGCATTCCTGCTTGCTCTGATGTTACAGTGATATTTCCATCACTGCCAGACAGGACAGACATCCTTTCCCAAATTATTTTTTTAAAGAAGGAGAGCCTGACCAAGAGCAAGTATATTTGGTATGACACAGGTTACCTGGATTTAATTCCTTGCCTTGATAAAGACTTCACACATGACCCAGACAAGTAACTTTTTCTGTCTCTCTGTTCCCAAGCACCACATATGAAAATAATTACTTACTTCAGCATGTATTAAGAAAACATTCACTGGATAGAGAGTATGGCAAGAAGAGTCAGACAGTCCAAGATCTTTCACATGTGGGATGAGTCTAATTGTTTTAAGAAATGTTATATACAAGCACAATAACATTGTTATAATAAAAGATCCTGATTTATCATTGTAACTGTCTTCCCAAGAATACAGGGAAAATATTATACCCAAATAATATTTCATAGTATTTTCATTTAGAGCCTGAGGAATCTCTGGGATGTTGAAATAAAAGTGCCAGAATTCCTTTCCCAAGTCTACTGAATGCAGAGGATTTAGAGCAGCAGCACCACCTGTTGGTAAATTCATCACCAAATTATCTAAAAAGCAAAGAGAAAATTATCAAAAAGGAGCCACGAAATCAAATGCAAGATATAACCTGCAAACTGTGTCTCAAATTATATCATCTTCATGCCGAGAAACAAGTGAAATTAGGATCCACATCAAGGGGCACTCATATTATCAGTGCCACAGAACTATTCTTCCACACAAACTGTTCTTTTACTATATGCAATGTTTTCTTGAGGCAGAATTTCACATTTTTTACCCTTGGTAATTTTGCAGCAGCAAAGGCTGTCTAATTTGTGCAGAAGCTTCAGATTAAAATCAGGGTGGATCTTCAAAATGAGTATACACAGGAAAGAATGTTCCTGGAAGAGGCAAAGCCATTGTAAGTGGCAAACAGTTTATCAAGCTGTCAGCAATGTCAGTTCTGGCTGCGAAATCCGAAAGAGCAGCAAATGTAAGGTTAACAAGTGATTATTACTTCAGGAAGGATGGCATTCACATAACTGTGAAAACAGGGAAATCTCACAGTTCTCACTGATGAGATTGTTTTTCCAACGTGGAATAGTAACTCAAAATACTAGAATATTGTAAGGAAAACACACATCACCTAAAGCTCAGACAGAGGCTGTAGCATGCAGATAAATATTTTGCTTGCTGCTACAGTTTTCTATGGGGATGTTAAGCAGGGATTATGACACACTGCAATAAAGGCGAATTACATGGAAAGGAAACTACCATCAACTGTAGAGATCTGAGGAACAATTTGGGAAAAAAACCCCAAACCAGACAATTTCAAGAAATAAAATTACTACAGTCTATTTTCAGTCTAGTATTATGTAATATCACACCTTTTACATTGATTGTGTCAGCCATTGTATTGTCTACTCTTTTATATGGGTCTGAATCATGGGCCATCACCTGCGACTCTTTGAACGTTTCCATCAGCGCTGCCTCCATACAATCCTAAACATCCACTGGACTATGATGTGACTGATGTTACCGTCCTCGAACAGGCAGAGGTCACCAGTATTGAGGCCACGCTGTTGTGAACACAACTGCGCTGGGCAGGGCACGTTTCCAGGATGGAGGATCACCGCCTCCCTAAGACTGTGCTTTATGGTGAACTCACCACCGGCTGCCACAATAGAGGAGCCCCAAAGGGGAGATACAGAGACTCCCTGAAACAACACCTCAGTCTTGGCCATATTGACCACCATCAGTGGTCCACTCTGGCCTCAAATCAGGAGACATGGAAACACACCATCTATAATGCTGCTGCTTCCTTTGAAAACTGACATAGAATTAGTCTTGAGGAGAAAAGACAACGCAGAAAGAACCGCGCCTCATCAATACCACCTAAGGAGACTTTTAGCTGTGCCTTTTGTACCCAGACTTGTCTATCCCACATCGGCCTTTTTAGCCATCAGCATGCTTGTAACAAGCGTGGGTAGAGCCCTTCCCACATCTTCATTCGCAAAGCCTAGCCATGATGATGATGACATTGAGTGTGTCAGCCTTTCCAGACCAAGAACAGAACCTCTGGCAGGTGCTGTTGTGCTCAAACTAGTTTACATGTGTCCATTGCTGAGACCCATATCCACCACTATTTATTACAGCAGGGCACTATTCCTGTTGAGGGCTTGATCGACGGCATTGAGCCATTTAAGCCAGAGCTGGCAATCACATCACTCATTGTCTGCCTGAGCATCCAACCGGAAGAGGTGTTCCAAAGCCTCTGTGGTCTGCTACTGCCAGCATAAGTTCAGTATGCAATGCACCGGGATCTGTTCTACAACCACAAAAGTCTGAAAACAAGGATCACCAGCTTCTCTTGCACAAAAAATACTGATTTCTTTTTTAGGCCTTTAGTAACTAATTGCTAACATACTGTGTGAAATAACTCATTTTTATTTTGCATTTAGGCTTAAACATCTGGTCACATGACTATTTGCATCCTGCTTTGGAGAATTCTGAGACCAGCCCAGCAGCTGAAATGACAGGCACCCTGGTTTTGCTGGTCCTACTTCTAATTACTTATGCCTGACAATGTGACCAGTGCTCTAGTTTCAGGGCTTAAGTTTCTCCTACTGGCTGCATATGACCAATTGCACAGTTTTCCCTTTTTTAAAAATTTCTCACTGACTGACACATCCATTTATTCACAGCTTAATAGACACAGCCTGAGGATTTCACTTCCATCAGTGCAACAGAATAAGGCAGTGTGAAGGACAAGTGCCAGTTGGGTCTCCTCATTCCTCACATGATCCCTCATTGCCAGCAATGGAAAATATCAAAGGGGTCAACATAGGACACTCTAGAGAATGTGGTCTTTTCCACTTTTTCATACAATAGGTTTTCACTTCAGTTCTAGGAAAGTGACACTCCAGAAGGTTTGTGCAATCAAGTCTCTTTGCAAGAATTGTGGTGGTCATTGCTCTCCCGATGCAAGTATTATCCGCAAATAACTGCACTGACATTTTCTTCTTTGCCCTCTTCCTCTCCTGCCACAATCGCATTAAGAAGTCAGTAAGACCAGGGAATAGAGACCAAGTTGTTTCAGATGACTAATAGAGTTCAGATAACCCAATTAATTTGATGTCCAACATAAGGCACCTTAAGAGAACCTCAATTTTTCAGTGAATAGTCATTCAGCATTGTATGAAGATAAAATAACATTCAATAATCTCAAAGGAGATGTCAAGTACCAATTTTAAGTGAATGGAAACATCTTTAGGTTTCATTAGAACTTCTCACAGACTTGAAGATAAAGAAATCATATGTTATTTCTAAAGGATTCACTTGTGCCCATCTAGAAATTACACTTTTGTACCCTGCCCATTTAAAACTGTTGTCACTGTGAACTTCAGAATTGTGCTGAACTGAATTCTATATCTGCAAAGCATTTTTGAATAATGTCCTTTTTCCACCATTTTGCAAAGAAACAAAAGGATAATGTATTTTTTTAACAGTATCGACAAAATATCAGAGCACTCTATTAAGAGCATCTTTTCCTTCATCAGCTCTCTGATTTCATATCATTATTTTGGTTCCCCAAAATAAATATTTTGCCTCCTTATCTTGAGATTAAATAGTTAAATACAGGCAGAGAACTCCTAAGCACTATGGCAATGATCTTTAAATACAAACTTAGGACATTTATTATTTATTACATTGAATAAGCTCATTTTGGGTTAATCCTCTCCTAGCTTTTGCCTCAACAGAAAACAGAGCTATTGGCAAAACTATGAGGTTTTTCAAATGCCCAGGTGTTGTACAGAAATCTACAATGTTACCTCTGGCATCTTTGCAACACCTACATTTTTGCCTAAAAGAAATCTTTCCTGTGAATCTGCTTTCCCTGTGTATGTGCAAAACTGATGTCTGAACTTTGTGAATATTTCAATAGCTTGGCACATTTTTCACATAGTACACATACATTAGGTTTTTACCATAGTGTATATCTGTATTCTAGTATCTATACTATACACCTCTATCGATACTGATATCTATATCTATTCATAATTTGTATTTCCTGACATCTCTTGGTGTGTTCTAAACCAGCTCATTCACTATCTTCATCACTGTGCTTGTTGTAGCTCCAGTAGAAATTCCATACATTCTGCCCGTACACACTGCCCCAAACAATTTTATATTTCTACTGTAAAGAATAGGAAATGGGGAGAAGAGCACATATGAAATAATAGTCTGTTGTAATCACAGGTAATTGTTTTTCACTCTCAGAACTTCAGCAAGAGGGGAATGAAATCTGCAGTCACTGTAAAAAGCTAATTTTAAAAAGACTGTGAGGTGCAAAATTTTAAGAGTGGCAGATCTTGCCTTGGGCCTCTTCTTTTTGGTTTTTTTTTTTTTGCTTTCCTGCATAGCTCCAGCAGCTCTAGTTTGCTTCTAAGCCAGGTAGCAAGACTGATTCTCTCTCGAACTGCTGTTTCAGTTTATTGGTAGCTAGCTCAAGCAGCGAATTCTTTATTTTTCTGTTATTTTGTTATGGTGACGCTTCCTAATGTCATTCTAAAACCCTGCTCCCTCTATTTTCAATTTCTCCACTAAGTTAAAAAAAACAAAAAAACAAACAAAAACCCCCAAACCAAAAAAACTCAAAACAAAAATCACATTCATAGTTACCATAGAAACTATCTCTAAGATACAGAACAATTTCTTAAAGAAGTCTGCAAAAGAGTATTGAATATCATTACAGCTGTAACATAATGGTTAAGAAAACCTGAGGGACAGGCTGTGCTTCAGAGTCTGAACTTCTCACAAGTTTCTTTCAGTGATGAAGACTGTCTCTGCTGAAATAGGAATGGCTACGTGCACAGAGGGTCACGCAAGTATCAAAATTTGATGTGTTACTTATTACAAAATAATAAAAACAGAATAATAAAACTTATCCCTTCTCATTTTCAAGTTGTTACACTTGTTAAGAGTATGACTGAGGTGCTGCATCAGTCCCAGCTGATGGATATCACTCTCTCCATTTGTGTTCATATCTGTGAAAGAATAACAGAATTCCTCTGGGTGGAATTGATGCGTCGTCTGGGCTTCTCATGGTACTGACATCTTCCAGTCTTGAGATACCATGAGGAAAATAAATCTCTTGCCATTTCAACCCATAAATGGCTCCCTTTGGCATTAAAAAGTCTGTAAAAAACATAATTACAATTGCAAAAAAACCAGAGACAAAACCAAAGTAACAGATCCCACATGCATTCCCAACACATGACATCTCAGGCATAAGTGTAGACACTTTTCTACTCAAAGATGCTGCCAAATGAAAAAAAGTCAATGTTATTTGTTCTTGCTACTAAAAAAAATATGTTTTCTGAACTGCATTTCCAAATCACTTTGTATTGAGAATGCTTTCTGGAACACAGTTCGGAGCTGTTAGAGGAGAATTCTGCTACCACCTTCTGGCTGACAGAAATTCTTAGCACTTATTTAACCAGTACATACCGAGTTCATAATGTGTTTGCTGTTTTTTCAGTCTGCAGTCTTCACATGCTACTGTTTCATTTTCTTTAATACATACATAGGAATTACACATAAAAAATTACACCTTCATTTTGCAAACATTTCTGACAAAAATAAAAAAAATTGCAAAGGTTAAATGTTTCATTTAAATTTTTTAAGGATTCGAAAATAATTATTTTGTAATTAAGAAGACCTAAATTTATCATAATCAAAACTACACTTCTTGACATAAAACTAAGTGGGCTTTTTCCACTTCTTATCCCTCCCCAAAAAAGTGCTGTAGTTCAATCCAATTTATTTCATTATCAATGAACAGAGAAATCCATTGTTTACATCCCTATAACAATACTTCATGAAAGATACAGTTTTGTAAATCTCTTTGCACACACATCTCCCATTGCACACGTGATTCAGTCCCAGTAACTTCACAGCATCAGAAACAAAGATGACTAGTATGCTGGATGGCTGCTTTTACTTGAGTACACTTGCTTGCAGTAAATTGAATGAAAAAAAGTGTAACCAGTTCATAGCCTCATTATCTGTGTTATGACCTTTTCTACCATTGCCACAATTTATTCTTTACCTAACAAAATCAGCATTTTTTATTTTTGTTCTTAAGCAAGTAGCCAGACATCAGCTCTGGAAAAGCCTGAAGCTGTTATATTCAAGTTCCAGAACCATTATGATAACAAATGCATACTTGCACATTTCAAATATCCTTACTTTGAAAACATCTGATGTGGGGAACTGTCCAAGACAGCACCTTGAATGACTTTGGCAATACTGACCAAGTGAGAGTAATCACATGAGCAAAGTGTAGAGAAGCAAAGTAAAGGTCATCATTATTTTCCAGAACTAAGACCAGGTCACTTATAAGCCCTTCCTGCTGCTCAAACATGTGCTCAGAACTTCCCCTCACCATGCAAAAAAACAGATTTAGTTGTGTTTGTCACCTCTAAAAAAAAAAGGAAAAGGGACAAAAAGCTGTAGTTGTATGCTCAAACACTCCATGAAAACACCCACCAAGGCGAATATGTTACTATCCTGTAACTTTTAAGTATCTGATCTATATTTGCAGACTCATAGAATCACTTAGGCTGGAAGGGACCTTAAAAATCACCTTGTTCCAACCCCTGCCATGGGCAGGGATGCCACCCACTAGAGCAGGTTGGTCAAAGCCCCATCCAACCTGGCTTTGAACACTGTCAGGGATGGGGCATCCACCCCTTCTGTGAACAACCTATTTCAATGCCTCAGCACCTTCATAGTAAAGAATTTCTTCCTAATATCTAATCTAAGCCTGCTCTCTTCCAGTTTATAGCCATTATTCCTTGTCCTATTGCTACATGTCCTTGTGAAAAGTCATTGTCCAGCTCTCTTGTAGCTCTTTTATGTACTGGAAGATGCTCTAACATCTTCCTGGAACCTTTGCTGTCTCAGCCTGTCTTCATAGCAGAGGTGCTCCAGCCCTCTGATCTTCTTCATGGCCTCCTCTGGACTTGCTCCAACAGGTTCATGTCTTTCTTGTGTTGGGGGTCCCAGACACAGGGACACTGGACCCAGTGCTCCAGGTGGGGTCTCACAAGGGCAGAGTAGAGGGGCAGAATCACCTCCCTCGACCTGCTGGCCACGCTGCTTTTGATGCAGCCCAGGACACGGTTGTCTTCCTGGGCTACAAGCACACATTGCTGGGTTATACTGAGCTTCTCATCCACCAACACCCCCAAGTTCTTCTCCTCAGGACTGTCCTCAATCTATCTTCCATCCAGCCTGTACTTGTGTTTGGGATTGCCCTGATCCATGTGCAGGACCTTGCACTTGGTCTTGTTGAACTTCATAAGGGTTACAAAGTTCCACCTCTCACAACTGTCAAGGTTTTTCTGGATTGGCATATTTAGTTTTTGTTCTTCTCCCATAAGTATTCCTATAATCCATCAACTTTGTTTTTCAAATTGCTCTGGATCAGAGAATTAGTGTACACTATATAGCATGAATTCTCTGAATACTGAGTATTCTTTGTCATTTAGGGAGTCGTTTAAATTTTTTAATTTTTTTAAATTTCATCACAGTGTTTACATTTAATCATTCACAGACCGTGTTATATTTCAATATTTTTTCAGCTGCAGGAAGGATTAAAAAGGACATTATAATACACACATCACTGCAAGTTATGACAAAGTAGCACTCTGCAAAATGGCTGTACAGATTGCATCAAAGAGGTTTTACTCTCTGCAGACAGGTCAAAGACATAAAAAAAATTAAATGGGGAAGCATAGTGTATTGTTTGGATTTAACCCACATGTTACTGAACTCAGTAACGAAATTTCCAGTCTCCTTAGCAGGATCTGAAAGCAGATTTCTGAAAACTGCTTAAAAAATTATAAAGTTTTCTAGATATTGTAGGCATCTAGGTTACTTAGAAAATTACATTTGAAAATTCTGCCTTAAATGAATTCCAACAATACACAGCAAGCCTATGCTAAAGCCTGATATCAAAGGAGGTGGTGAGTCCTAATGAAGCACCTACTCAAATTCAGGCCGTGCTTTAGCAGCAAGCACTCAGGTGGATTACTAGAAGCGGGTGCTGTTTAATCTCTCTTACCTCCTGAGAAAACTTAGCATAGCATTTAAAAAATGTTAGCAATAGCAATCAGTGTTCTCTCCCAAGAAAGAAGCCAGTTGTTCTGCTTCTCCATGAGATGTGACATTTAAGATGTTCTGTCCATCAAATCTGAGCATATTCAGTTAAACAGAACAGTTTCTTGCAAACTCTGCAGGCTTTTGGCTCTTAGCTTTACAAGGATTTACATTTGCATTTTAAACCTCTGCTAAGCTTCCTAAAGAAAGGATTTGTTTAATTATTTTGGTATTTCCAGATCTGAAACAGAGCTGTCTGCCTTGACTCTCAATGAGTCCTCAGAATCCATTTAAATTTCAAGGACTCCCTGTTTGTCACAAGGAAGTTGAGCGAGCCCAAAATGCCCTTTGCCTCTGATGAGAAGCCAAAACATTCTGGTGCAACAGGTGCCACCCACATAATAATCCTAGCCTGGAGCTTGAGTCTTGAAAATCTTCTCCCCACCCTCCATCAAACTTATTGAGAGCAATCCTACATTTAGCACTTCTGCACGAACAATGTCCTGGTTTGCAGACAGCAGGCTCTAGC
Source organism: Calyptomena viridis (assembly GCA_013390005.1). Taxonomy (NCBI): domain Eukaryota; kingdom Metazoa; phylum Chordata; class Aves; order Passeriformes; family Eurylaimidae; genus Calyptomena; species Calyptomena viridis. The sequence continues at coordinate 11,680 of WEIV01011218.1, read as the reverse complement.
TGCAGACACAGAATCTAGTTCTGTGCAAAAAAAAAAGGCAGATATAAATCCCTCTGGCTACCAGCCAGAAAACACATTCATCACGTCAGGACACATGCATACATAAAGTCCAGAGAAGCAGTACATTCTCCTGTGTTATGTCTGTTCACTGTAGAACACTGCTTCTGAAATTTTTTAAGTGTGAAATTTCTGATGTGAGAAAAATAGAGCATGTGTAAATAAAAAAGAAAGGCGTGTACTCACAAATCTTTCACTATTTCTCAGAGAAGATGTCTTAGAACACCAAACACAAGATCCAGTTGTTAAAGGCACCATAAAAGCTTTTCTGACACTCTGGAAGACTTTGCAACTGAAAATAAAGGACAAAACATGAAAAATTATCTAAGTACTTTTCATGTTTTAAGTTCTAGGGAACCAAAATCCAGTGTTCAACCATTAGACCGTTATTCCTCACCACTCTGAATGTCAAATGAGAGGTTTCTACACAAAAATATACAGGAATAAACTAGACTTAATTCTATTACGCCCACAAGATGATTATCTAAATCTTATTCGAACAAGTTACTTTCTACATTTCCAAGACTGGGTTGAAAATCTCTTATGCCTGCCTATCAAGTACACTAACTGCCTTTTTGAAGCTATGCAGACTTCTGTAAGATGACTATTATGTACTCTCAATTTGTTTTTTGCATATATAGATTTTCAAGAGTTGATTACAAACAACTATTTGCTTATATATTGTTCTGTGAAACAAACAACTCATTCTATTCAACATCTATTTAACAAAGATGACTGATACAGCTCAGTAATTTTCAGAGATCTTATTATGTGTGTTAAATTAACAACAAACTGAGTTTTCAGATCAGTTTCAAATTTTCTTTAATGCAACATGCTGTAGAATTTTGAACTATGAAGCAAATACATTCTTGATGGATTTGTGTGTGGAATATCTAAAAGCATGTCTCCATATCAGTGAGATAGTAATGAAGTGTGGAATAGCACCATATGAAATTTTTTGGGAACTACATGAATTTTATCTTACTTCCAACAAGTCTTCTTTGAGTATTTCAACCCAACTCTGTAGCTAAGGCCACAGGAATGCTACTGTTTAATCCAGTAAATAACACTTTATGGAATTTTTACAAATGTTCTCAGAACAGAAATATATGCTGCCTCTGCACAACCGTAACCTTTTTTACATTGCACAAAGACAAAAAAATGTTGGCTGCTTCTGAAACGGATGTGTCCTTGCTCAGTATGGATGAAATGCAACCACAGTCATAGAACCAGCACAAAACTTATTTTAGGGATATAAATCACACTTCTATTCTCATGTGGTATTTTCACTGTCGGGGAACCAGCTGAATTTCATGTTCCTCCCAGTCTTAAAACGAGCCTCAGTGGGAGGTGCAGACCCAAAGCGAGCACTTGGTATTCAATGGCTCAAAAGAATGCTTACCTTTAAGTGAGATACACAGATAAAGAAGGGTGGTGAGGGAACGGAACAGGTTGTCCAGAAAAGCTGTGGATGCTCCATCCCTGGAAGTGTCCAAGGCCAGCCCGGATGGGGCTCTGAGAACCTGGTGAGGTGGAAGGTGCCTCTGCCCACAGCAAGGACTAGATGGAACCAGATGATCTTTAAAGTCCCTTCCAACTCGAACCATTCAATGATATCATATACAACCTATTATAATACACCAGGTAAGCTGGCACACTATAAGGATACACAAATTGGTCAGCGGACAGGAGCTCACGTTCAGAGAACTGGAACACAAAATAATACTTTTCATAACAGTTTTTGACATTGGTATCTGTGCTTCTGTGCAAATAAGACAATCATTTAATACATACACACAAGTATTTATTTTAAAGCAAACTCACACGCATCATAAGAATTTATTAAGTAAGCACCCGGTTTTTTATGTAGCCCGTTTTTTTTTCTGAAGTGACTTAGAAAACGTACATTCTCAAAAAAAGCCAGAAACTCGCCCGAGGCTGAGCATTCCAGCACCAGCTCAGCACAACTCCGAGCACAGCCTAACTCGCCCGGCGTCTCCGGCTGCGGCGCCTGCGCAGCCTCTGCCGCCCGCTCCTTCTCCCCTTCCCCCGAAGCTTCGTGAAGATTCCGGAAGGCTCCGGCCGGCTCTTTCCGCCGAGGGAGCTGCCCCGCCCCCGGTGCTGCCGCCCGGTGCTTCCTTCCGTCCGCCGCTCCGCCGGGCTNGGAAGGCCCGGGTGTCCTCCCTTGCTGCAGGAGCTGTCAGCCCGCCCGCAGGGCAGGGAGCGCCGCGGCCGGCGAGGTGCGCGTCCCTGCCGCCCCCGCCCGTGTGTGACCGCGGGGACACTCGTGTTGTGTGGTGCTTGCTGCCGCTTTAGGGATCAGGGCTGGCCCGCCTTTGTACATCGCTGTCATATAGTCTAAAGGTAAAAGCTGGAGGCCGTGAGCAACAGAGGTGTTTCTGCTGGGGGCCTCTGTGGGTGTTGCATACGTAGCAGCTACCAACGGCTTTTTTTTTTTTTTAATTTTAGTAAGTTCTGATGTGTGCACTTCCAGCAGGTAATTAGGTATATCTTCATAACACATGTGTGTCTGTTTAGCCAAGTGTCTGGAGCACTCGAGGTGCTTTCTTTTTGGATGCTGGGAATCCAGTAGCTGGTGAAACATGCTTAAAGCTCTGTCGTTTGAAGTTTCGTAATTCCACACGGGCTGCGAAAGGGTGATCTGAGTTTTCAGTAGGCTTGCCCTCACCTGGTTTGTAAAGTAGCTCTGTTGGCTTCATTTCTAGAATGCCCTCTTTACGTTAGTTAGATTTTTAGTGAGCCACAGGATTAGAGGGAAGGAGACGAACGTGTCCTAGACTGTGCATTTTCTGTGATTCAAAACTGTGGCAATACAGTGTGTTTGTCTTTCTGAGCTAAGTATTTCCAAAGACAGAGGCAACATATTGAGTAGGACTTGACAATGTTAGTAACAGCAAAAACAGGCACAGTTGTGGAATGCTTCCATTTAGTGATCTACCACCATCCTCTACACCTCTTGGCCCCAAAAGACAAAGCAGATAGGCGTATTTATAATAAAAAATCTCATTGAGGGTTCATGACGTGTTCTTGTAAAAACAACAGTTCTTTATGTGTTCTGTGTTTGTGACTGAGTTGTAGTAAACTCAGGTTGGCGTGGCCCTGTGCTAACTGTATGATGCTTGGATTGGGGAAAACAACTTCTTGAGATGATGTTTGTTTTGGTAAGTAAAACTTACTGAAATAACTGTATTTGTCCTAGGCTAAGCAGTTCTAAAGGTAGATTCACAGACCACTTGAGAGAACGAAGCTTTACATTTCCTGTAGCAGTAGAGTGATTGTAACTTCTGTCATCCCTAAACTGCATCAAGGTCAATAAGACGATTGCTACTTAGACATCTAAATCCACACTTAGCTGTGTAATACTGTCAAGTTCAAATGTTTGGTTTTATTTCAGAACTGTATTTGACTTTACCTCTAAAATTTTTGGGGGTTTAAAGCTAGTACATGTGCTAAGTACCAAAATACAGATCCCTTTAATGAGTTTTGCTTTCACATGTTTAGAAAAAAATATATCATTAGGAAGTTTCCTTAAATGAATAGGTAGAAACTTTGAGGCCCTCTACCCCCAAAACGGTTTTAGATCTTTTTTTGTCTACATTCAGCCTGTAGTATAGTGATAATTGATGTAAGAGGCCATTAATTTTCTCTTCAGAATCTGATAGCTGAAATAACACATGCATGTACTTTGTGTAGAAACTCATTGTTACCAAAATGTGAACTAGTGACAAAGGGCTGACACGAAGGACTCTATACCTCTTAAAGAGGGCAGAAAAAGCAGTCTGAGGGAAAGCATTAAAGGTGTGTCTGCACAGTTGTGACTGAGCACACAATTACAAATTCATCTGTGGTGTGTTTGGCAAGGTAAAAATTTCACATCGGCTTTAGATACATTACCAATATGGATTAACTAATAATTAGAGTTGCATAGTATCTGTCACAGAAGTTAAACATGATTTCAGAACAGGTAGTAGGTTTTTTGTTTTTTATTTTTTTTAACCTGTGAATGACCGTATGAACATTTCTTACCTGTTTCAAGGTCAGGTCGTATTTTGTCACTAAAACAGTGTTATGAGGTAATATATACACACTTTGGCATGGGTTTGAAAACATTGCTGCTTTAATGACAGTTGAAAAGATGTTGTGCAAAACCAGATTGAAATTGTATATGTTACATGTGTTTGTCTTAATTTCTTCCTTGTAGTGCAGTTTGGTTTGGTATAGGCTTTAATTTGAATCTTTCTTAATGCGGTTTAATTAGATCCATTGCCAGAACAGAAGCACGTGGTCTTTTGTATTTGTTTATAATATTTTTCACTGGATCAAATGTAGTGGTATTGCACCCACAGGACAAATGTGATCATATAGCTCATGACTATTTACTTTTTGTATTTCTGAAGTGTTGTGAGTATTTATGGAGAAATGTAGTTGTGAGAAATGATAACTTAGGTTTTTGGAGTCTGTCTGGCCAGAGTCAGTTTTCTTTAACCTTGTCTTATTCCCACAGTTCCGTTTCTGTTTCTACAAAGAGCACTCCAATCCTCTGTCTTCCCCATGGCTTTATGTTTCTTAAGCTGAGCCTCTTTTTTTTTCTGTGAACTATTTATAAGCTCTTGCAATACCATGTTTGTCCTGTTTTCTCTGCTTTTTTCCAACACTGAGAAATAAGCAAGGATGTAGCGGTGAGGTGATTGCAGTGTATGGACAGTGGGATCAGTTCTGGTATGAAATCAGCATTAAAAAAGCCCCAAACAAACAACAACAAAAACCTGAAAAACTTCCACGTCTGAAAATTATGTGAAGGTGAAAGAAAATGGCTTGCTTTGAAATACTTTGTTTTTCCTGGTTAAGGGAGGGTATTAACATCAGTGGAGAGGTAACCTGATTTATTAGGTTTTTTCAGTGAAAATCTAAAATAGCAACCAAAAGCTGGAATCTGAACTCACACAAATCAGAATTAGAATATGCTTTTTACTGCTTGGGTGACTATTGAAGTAGCCTAATTTTCCAGTTTTTCCCACCTAGTCTGAGATCCTTCTATGAAGGATCCTTCTATCCTTCTATGATCCTTCTATCCTTCCACTCAGCTAAGAGTTGTTACACTCAGCATGAGTGAAAATGCGTTGATGTTTTACTGTTATTTTATTACTGTATTACTGTTGTTACTCTCTCTAGGACAGAGAATGGCCAGACTGGTTAGTGGGTAGCACTGTGCATGGCCTTTTGGAGCTCTTTGTCATGGCATCTTCTGTTGTGTAGCATGCATGGCTCTCAGGAGACAGTAGCCAAGTGGGCTGTCATTTGCTCCATGATGTACTTCCTGCAGAGTGGACTCCAGGGAGCAAGAAAAAGGGGCTGGCGTTGGCCATATGGACAAACAGACGCTTGTCTGCGTCTGATTTTCAGGCTGGAGGAAAGCTGCCCCTGAGTTAATTACCTTGAAATGGTTTTGGCCTCTAAAATGGTTGCAGTCATTGACAGCACCTCTCTCATTGAAACCCACATGCTTGTGAGGAATTGGAAATACTCATTTAAGTCTTCTGATTCAGAAATAGTCTTTGCTACAAACAGGGCTCATTTTTGCTCCCATGATGCTTCTGATGAGATACTTTAATACTTTTGGAAAAGAATAATGCTCTTTATACAAAATAACCACATTGGTTTTAATTCTTTTTTAATTTCCTGAAGCTGAAGGAATTGATAGAAGTTCATGGATATATTTGTAAGTTGCTGAAGGACTAATGTCCCAAAGTATGTGCTTCTTGAGTTAGGGTGGGAACTGGTATCTTGTCAGGCAGTACTGCCTTAGACTTAGGCACTGAATATAAAATTAAAGAAAATAATACTAAACAAGATTTCATGAAAATCTACACATTTATAAAAAACTCAAACTTTGTTGTTTTCTTCTTTTTTTTTTCCTTTTTAATGTCTGTAGGCTGATTATTAATGAAGTTATTTATTACTTTTCTCTTTTGCTTCCTATTATATGCAATTATGATATTTTTCACTCTTGTGCTTTATGGAGGCTTATAATAAAATTATTACTGTTTGTTTCACTATTAATTCTAATATTTACAAAAGCATTTTTTTTAAAAGCTACAAGGTAGCTAGTGTTTCATATTGTTTTAAGAGTCAGGCCAGTAAAGTATTACGGATGCAGTAAATGTCAAAGAGAAGCTGCATAATCAGAGCAATTATGTTACACCTGAAAGGTATACGTAAGTAAAAAAGAACAGCTGAGTATAAACATCTATGAATATCTACACTTTCATTAATGAAGGATATGTTTCAGTGTAGTGTTTGTACAGAATATATTAATAATTAATAGTATCGATGTGTTGGAATTGTGTACATGGAAGACTAGCCTCTAGGCTCATGTCCTTAGGTGACCCAGGATACTACAAACACTGAAAAAAGGATAAGGTCATTATCATGAATAAAATCATAAACTTAGGATTTGTGTTGAAAGAGATTTTTTTAACAGAATGCTTCTAGATAGAAAGCTCTGATCAGGTGCTGATGTGCTTGATGCTCTAAACTAGTATTTTCTGTCTGTCAGGTGGCCATAAGGTCACTTTTTTACTTCTGAATTAGGCATAAGGACTGATTATTGGTGAAGGTCAGGGATGGTGTGTAGAAAGTTTACTTGCTCCATAGGGAATTGAAGTTTGTCTTGGATGTCTGCTTTCTAGTTTGTGATGTATAACACAGAAGAAAAAAAAGTCCTGATTATTTAGGTTTCATTTATGCACTCAGAAAGCTTGTTCTCTGGAGTCTGTATTTTTCTTAGTAATTTTATGCACTTGGGGAAGTGGGGCAACTCATAGCAGTACAAAGATTGCAAGTGTGAAATTTTTGCTGGGTTTGTAAGCAGATAAATAGAGATTCTTGGTGTGCCTGAATTTTAATAATGGTCTTTTTTTTCTAGATTCATGTACATACCATCCAGGTGTGCCAGTCTTTCATGATGCTCTCAAAGTAAGTGTGTAACTGTCCTTTTAAGTCTTACCTTTATTTCCATATATGTTAAACAGTGTACTGCTTTTTCTTTTCAACTCCAGATATTTGTGTTGAGAAATCATACATGCCTATCATGTTTGAGCAACCCAATGAAATTAGAAAAGCACCACTTGAACCTGAAGAAAAAACTAAAAGCTCTACTCATGTGGTCTAAATGCCATGCAAGTCTGTATGACATGTTTCCTGTTGATTGACTTTAGGTCTCACAACAGTTTAATTAGATCCTATGAATAGGTCTGTGGAGCCTTTGAGAGGTCTCATACTCTCAGTTAATTAACCTGCTTGGAATTCACACCAGCTGCTTGTGGTCTAATGTGGCTAGAGCACTAATGTGTATGTGACATTTGACTACTGTAAAAACAGTCATGTTCATTTAATCAGCCAAATAAGAATGTTGGTGAAGTTGGGAGTGGTTACCCAGGTCTGTGATGCAGCTGTACAGGATTCTTGGGCTACCTTTTCAATGGTGAATTAAATATACCTGTGACTGGACCAGTGCTTAGGCCAACTGCACAGCCTATATTTGTTTCTGTGCTAAACTGTTTTCCTACTTCAGGATTTACTGGATTCATCCAAAATGCCTACAGAGACACAACTGCCAAAACAGTAGTGGAAATCTAAAATTCACACAATTATAAAAATTCAGTTGTGTATAGTCAGAACTCTGGTGTCCAGAAATGGAGGCTGGCACTATTTACTGTATTAATACCGAGGTAGCCTCGGTGACCTTTCTAAGAACACCGAACTGCTCTTTAACCAAGCTTTAGGCCAAGTGTTTTTTTCCTGGTTTTTAGGAACTGTTTCTAGTGGCAGTGCATCTTATCCTGCAATGTGATGTCTTTTGGCCTTGTGAAAGCTTCTGCATATGTGCTGGGCAGTGTGTTTTCTGCAAGCTATTGCTTATATTGCAGTACATGACTCCAGAATTGGCCATCGTGTGCCACTGGCAAATGATGACAAATGCTTTTAGGTCAAATATGATCCAATTACTTAGGCTATGGCAGTTTGTTTTGTACAAAATTACAGTTGTTCTCATACCACAGTACCTAAAACTTCTACATAATTATAAAGACAGAAATTATACAGTTGCCTCAAAGCATGTTTACTCCCTCTTTCTCTTACACACACTGTTTATAAAACACTTTCCTCCTTCTCCTTATCCTATCTCTTGTCCTAATTAAAAGTTCATCATAATTTTGTACGAGGGATTTTCTTCCTGCTGTGAATTCTAGATAATCTAAGCGGGCAGGATGAACCTTTTGTCTCCTCAACTGTGACAATGGTTAATATTTTGAGGATATTTAGAAC
>WEIV01011217.1:43735-61557 GCA_013390005.1 Calyptomena viridis | reverse complement strand
GCCTAAAAGCTATTACTGCTCTTTTCCTTCTAAAACTTGTCTGGGAAAATGTTAAAAAAAAAAAAACACAAACAAAAGCATCTGCTATATAAACAGCTGTATAGGGGAATATTATGACTAGGACTGCTTGGAGCATTCTTAAATTTAAAGTTGCTGGTAATAAAAAAAGGTGTCTTCCGTAAAGGAAAGTCCAAATACTGCTGGCTGCCCAATAGGAGTCAATGAAATCAACAACAGGTAGGGGTCTTGTCTGACCAAATTCCTATCATCACACTCACTTGAAGGTCCAGCAACAGAAGGATATGGGATAATATGAAATGTCTAATGGTTTAAGGCATGTACCAGTGAGCAGGCCTTTGCTTAGCCTTGTTTTATTGTCTATCATCTGTAAATGAATAAACTGGATTGAATTTCCAGAGCATCAAAAGCCCGGCTGCAAAACCTAGATGGACCAAGAAGTATAAGCAATTATTTTTCAGAGCTCAGGCAGTGCTATTCAATGATAGAAGGAGACTTCAAAAGGATTTTTGAACCTGCGATTTGGCCTCATAGGCTTAAAAATGGAGACCATATCCAGACACAACTAACTTAAAAGCTTCTGTGATTGAATAATTGAGTACATCCATATTGCCAACTAAGAGAGGGCAAGGAGAAAGCTCAATCATGGGATCTCTCATCACCCACCTAATTGTTTAATTGTTAGTTCATTCCTGGTTCTGATGGCATACAGAGGACTTGATAAGGTGATTGGGTTTAGTCAGAAGATGGTGGATATCAGACCACACTCCAACAAAGACCCTGAAATATAGCACATCAAGAAAAATAGAACTTTCACATTCCNGCATTCAGGTACTAAAAATCACAAAGTACTGCTGAAAATTGCCAAAATCATCCCTTGTGTAAGTCTATTGAAGCCAGGGGAATGACGCCTGGGAGACATTTTTCACGTTTATAGGCAGGTTTCAATCTCAGTGACAGCAGAACAAAGGCACCTGTCAGCAGGAGCTCTGCCAAAAGTTTTCATAGAAAGTGAGCAAGTACGAGTCATAAGCACAGGTACCCCATTACTGACTAATTCAAGCCTAAAAAGACATTGAACCAGTGTTGGTAGAAGAGGTTTAACCCAGTGCCTTTTCCCTACATGTGAGAAATCCTTGTAGGATGCCAGACAGATTTTAAGGCTCCTGTCCCAGTGGGCCTTAGAACCATTAGTGAAAATTACAGTATTTCCATCAATTCAATACATGCAAATGCCATGACTCAGGTCAGATCAGCCAGATACTGGCATGAGAGAGAGAAAGAAAGAACTGATCAACACATTAAACAGTCCAATACTTTTCATATAATTCCCCTTCTTCATCTATCCCAGCCAGAACACATTAAGTAGAAAATGTAAACTAAAAAAGGGAGCTGTTAGTAAAATAAAGCACACATGAATTTGTTTCCTAACATTTGGGCAATTGACTTGCAATTTGCATCTAAAGATTTCTAATGATGCCTGGTGTTGAGCAATCATTAGGAAGTTAATAATAACAAAATGCATACACATCCAGCATTCCTTCTGTTGTATGAGGAGGTACTGTTCCAATGAGAAGAAATTACTTCTGAAATGAACTGATAACTTAAAAAAGCAGATAAAAGTATGATGACAGCAAGTACTACACTTTCTTTTGCATTACTCTGTTCTTGCCTTAATAAGGAGATTGCTGCTGAGCACTGACACAAGTGGCCTCTCTTCCTCCCTCCTTCACCTTAAAATTACTGCACGGACTGAAATTCTTAATAAACCATATCTGTGGAAAGGAGAGAGTAAAAATGTACAGACATATGGATTCATCAAGAGCAATGGAAATACTAGAAAATGGACATCACACATTATTGTATTTAATAAGCCAACCAATAAGAGGAAACTAATGCCAAAATAAGTTTGGGTTTGTTTTTTTCTTAAATACACCTTGGAAAATACAGTAAATGCCATTCAAATGGAGAAATACTTATTTAAAAGAGCTAGTTAACAAGCACAGTGGCTAATTTTCTTTTTCCCTGTCAGTCTCAACAGGAAGAGAGGAGTCACATGTTCTCCTAAAGACATTTTTCAGGAACCAATCCTTAGAAACTGAAATCTCTAGGGAGAATCCTAAGTGCAGCAAATCATTGACTGCAGATCAGATACTTGGATAGCTCTGTAAAAAGGTTATTCACTGTAGATTCTATTATGCCATGAAGCCACAAATCATGGAAAAAATATAATGGCAACATCACTACAAAGGACAATGGCCCACAGTTCCCAACACAGGACATTGAGAAAAATTATAGCAGTCCTTGTAATTACAGCTGCAAAAAAACTAAAACCAAACCAAACCAAACACACATTTCTTGACTTGTGCAAATACCATGCATTAATAGCCTTATTTCATTGAAAGTCCTTTTCATCTATATACTCAGCACCTAGAAAAAACCCTTTTCCCACCACAGTGTGTGTGTAGAATACTGTAGACCACACAGTCAATAGTAAAGTGTTTGCTTCTTTTTAGAAAAGGATGCAAACAAAATATGGACTAGCATGCAAAAGGGTATTAAAAATCGCAATCTTGTGAGGGAATCACTTATCAAATAAATAAAAAAAATAAATTAAAATCCTATTGGATTTTAACTCAAGACACTCCATAATAAAGACTGTTCTTCTAAAAGAGCCAGTTAATGTCAATATGCTAAGTAGATCTATTCATTAGTGTACTGCAAGAGAAAGTTGACTAAATAGTTGAAGCCTGCAGGTGATCATTTCAGTTAATGAAGTATGGAAGATTGTAAATAACTTCACATAGGTCTGCACTAATTAGGAGACTGAATGAGAAACACCAGTTTTTGATAAAGGAAATGATAATTTGTATCAGGAACAAAATGCCTAATACTTCTAGTTTGAAATAGGACATTTATCTAAAAATTACACTAACCTTAACAGTAAACGTGTAAGTTTAAAAGCAAAGTATATTTTGTGGAATTAAGAAGTAGTGGTGCGACAGTTTGCTTTACAAAACTTCAGTGGAATTTCAGATTTCAGTAATTTTTCAAAAATGCAATAGATAAGAAAGGTTCAAATTACATATTGACTTTTCTTCCATTTTTTAACTAGTCAACAAGCCTTTCACTGACATTGTTTGCAATAGGATTTTTTTTTGCAATGAAATTTGCATGCTCACTGAGGCCTTTTTCTCTGTAGCTTGTTTTGGTTCTTATATATATAAAGATGTAAGTGTAAAGATATGACAAATGGGCTTGAAATCAAACCCCTTATATCTTCTTCATTTTATTAGGAAAGTTATTAGGAGAAAAATTTACATAAAGGAAAACTACTTATTAAGGGTGTGAGAGGCTGGAAATAAACACCAATATTGCAAACGTAAGTTCCAAACATCCAGTGTATGGAATGTTACTGAAGCCCCTACTATTCCCATGCTTAAAAAAAAATGAATAAGAACATCACATATATAGTTTTATGAGAGTTTAGGTATTTAATTAGAACACTCATGTTTTATTATCTCAGTAAACGTAAAAACCCTGCAGCTATTCATATATTGTAAGTTATTTTACTAATATTCAGAGGGACCTAGCTGGGTCAGAAGACTCGTATTTCTGTATATTTAAGAATTCAAACACACGGATGATCCACCAGAGTGAGTCCTAGCATTAGTCTCTGTGGCACATTTTTTAATAGATTCCTATTCTAAACTCACTTTTATTCTTTCTTTGCAGTGCTAAAGAAAATATAAAATTTAATGTTTACATTTAAGCATGAAGATCTGTCTGTTAAAAGTGCCTTTCTCTGTCAGCTATTACTAAGGAAGCCTAGAGCAGACACCCTCACTTAAGAATATTAAGAATATTCCTAAAGCTAGATGTGATGAAAACTGCTATTAAGAAACAAATAGAGGAGAAAGAGAAGTAAACCAAGTCACATATTTTCAGGGCTGATCTTCAGGTACTCCGAACTCCAATATTAGAGATGATCTAGGCAGTCCTCCAGACCATGTTATCTTGTTGGTTGATCATGCATTTATGACAGGTAATCCAAGGACTTAGAACCTGTTGCCTTAGAAGTCCCAACATGGCATGTTTTACAAAACCACAGCATACAAGTAAGTGTAAATTGTATCAGAAAGTAGCAGAAACAACAGGGGAAAGAAATTAGGGAGCTAGAATCTTCCTTCAAACCCATGTTTAGACAAAATTACTGTAACACTGAACTCTTACATTGACTGCTACAACAAACAATACTTCAGATTGAACAGCCTCTCTTCTTGTTTTTAGTGTCAAGTAATCAAAGCTCTGTTCTAAGTAAAAGGGAGCATATGGGTTGCATGCCAGGGCAGACCAAACTGTGCCCTCAGTGTAGCCCACACAGGCAGAACAATCCCAGACAGATTGCTTGCATCATGCGTTGCCATCAACATCACCTGCCTTTCTATCTATATCTTCACAGAGCTTACTAGTCCTACTCAAGGAATGACTACAACCTGTTGTTCTCGTGCCCATTCATTGAATGCAGTAAGAGCATGATCATAACCTTCTGGTGGGCTTTTACAGGAATTGCAAAAAATAATCCCTTAGGTGAAGGTTACACATGAGTGGGTGGTGACAAGTAGAAGCACCCTTATTGCTAAGAGGGTTTATGACAGAGAGAGCTCAGCTGGGATACTAGAGCTGAGGCAGGGTCAATAGGAATAGCAGGTCTAGAAGAGCAACACTTCTTCACTCTCCAGCTAAGCAAGTTTTAGCTGAAAAATCTGGGAGCTACATTAAATATGGAGGTCTACAATGCCATTCTTGCAAAGTCACTGCCGAGGTCAAAATCATAATTTCAATAATCTTGACTGTGCTCTGTCCTTTATGTCATTATTATGCAGGTTCTTTTTTATCCTGGTACATTACTGCTCTTTCTCTCTACAATCTGGGATGCTTCAAGGAGGGCTGTAACCTCACTATCTCCCTAATGTATCACTGTATGGATAAAACATTAAAAAAGAAAACAGTGGGATTCAGGGACAGGGGAGGCTATCCCACTGATTTGATAGACTCAAAAGGTTAATCTTCAGATACATCTTGTTCATTAGTCTAAATATACATTTAAAACATCAGTGTGCTTAAAAGTACTTTGTCAGTACCCATTAAGAATGTGCATTGCATATTTCAGATATCTTGATAGTAATAGGCACTGAAAAGCAGGCACTGTTCATCTTTTTAATGAGTGGTTTTCCCTCTGAGTGCACTACGAAGCTATGATGCACCATAAAATGACACTGGTGTGCCCTGTGGACATGCAAGAGCAACCCATTCTGTGAAAATCAGGCAATTAAAAAGCGTAATGTGTGAGTATGACTTCAAAGTAGCTATTCTTTCAGGTCTTAATTGAAAGCCCTACTTCTTCACACTGATATACAGGAGGTGAGAAGGTCTAAGAAGACCTTTCTAATACTGGCCACCTACACTGGAATGTGGATAGCTGAAAAGAAGGAGCCACTACAAGGCTATTATTCCACCTCTGATATATGATACACTTTTTCACATCATTCTGCTAATGTAGCTACACTGTGCAAGTAAATATCCTGCAGCAGATAGATTAATTGCATCTGCCAGTTAAGGACAAAATTACATCTATTCTGCTAAACACCCCTGAGCCCCAGGCCACACAGTGAATAAACTTCTTGGTTGGGCTGGAAGTACAGTGGCCTGCAGTCCAGTGTCACTCACTCATGCCATGTCTTTTTGCCTGTTAGAAATAATTGTTTGGGCTTTAGATTGTTTCAGTTCGAATACCTGAAATAACAGGAAGGCTGTCGCACAATCTGTCAGCACAGAGCGGTGTGTACACAGCATGCTGCTACGGGAACGAAGGATATGGCATCAGAACATATGGTGTGTTTCAAAGTACATAGCCCACTGGGACAGTGTAGAGGACTGTGTAGGGCAGAAGAAACCAAGCCCGGCATGGACCTGGCCGAGGAATGGTTTGACCTAAGAATGAAGCATCTCCTGAACTGCACCGGGGTTCACCTTGGAGGGAGGGAACATTTTGGTTTGCTTCACTAGAGAGCCTAGGAATTAAGGTAACACATCTTCCGCTTCACAAAGCAGCATCTGATTTATTTGACATTGCCAACACATCCAAGGCATCCTTTTCCTGTAGCTGAAGGAACCAGTTGTGTAAGTAACACATCTGATGTGCCAGCAGTTCTGTAAAACATGAAGGTAGAAGCAGAGGGTTGCACAACTAAGGTCAGGGACAGCAGCAGGGGAATGGTGCCACAGCAGTGACAATTGTGGTTGCTGGTAATGATAGAAATAAGCTTCACCTGACAGTTCTAACACTGCTCACACTGTTATTGTCAAAGTGCCATCTCGTGTTGTTCTCAATTCATGCCATATGGGAGTGAGTGGATGTAAAGTTCTGCTCCCGTTCAGTAGCAGCCTAACTGGGAAATATGAGCATGAATACCACTAGGTCCACTGCTGTTTATTTCAAAATGTAAGTACCATGAAAGCAACTCAGGGTCTCTAGCAAGGATATGCACAGTGCACAGTAATAACATGAGCAACTGCATTCTACTTTCAACAGGAGGATTACAAGGCCTTGAGCAGGGTGTACCTTCTATATGATGCCATAAAAATATTGTAATGCAAAATAATACTTTAAAATGAAAAAAACCTTTTATTCCCATGTGCATGCACACTTGTACGAACATTAGTAAAGGTGTATGGGGATTGAGAGGACCTTGCCCAAGAGATGGGTAGGAGATAGTCTGATTTAAGGATTTCTCTTTTTGTTCAAGAGACCTCTGGTAGCTGGGAGACTTACACTTGGATTTCTCTCCCTGTCTGGCCTTGCAGAGCAGTTAACTTCCTGAAAAGGTAACTTTTTCGCAGACAACCTTGGGGCGGCCGTGAGGGGGGGGCCAACCACGCTGTTAAGACGGTTCAGAAAGGAAAAAGTTTTGCATTTATTCATGCCTGGTATACATGCCATTAAGTTAACATTCTCACCTTTGAAAAATAAATTTGCCTAAGTCCTTCTACTGCCTGGCGTTTTGGGGGTACCTGTGTTATCTTCCTTTGCAAAGGATATTAGCAGGATCACAAGGGCACTATGTGGGGCTCTGACAACCCCTTCACAGCCAAGGGCTGTCTCACATGACACCATAGCTCCCCTTCAGCAGACGCTCGCCATGACTGGATGGGACACACCACCCTGCATACCTCTACAGAGGAGTTGGGAACACTTAAGAACATATGATTTAAATGCATTTAGCCTTGTTGATGTAGCCTACAGATGAAAACAGCTGAATAAATCAGTACCTGAAAGGTAAGGCCAGACTCATGATGACTTGGAAGTGTCTGATAATGCTGGTTCATATGTTTGGAGGTTTCTCTTTTCTTCTCCCATTACTGATTTGATCATTTACCACTAGGAAAGAGCATTTCTCACTGAGGAATTGATGTTCACCAGAACTAAACACAGAGGAGAGCAGTTACATAGCTATATTTTTGAAGCTGTTTGCTACAGAGAGCTTGGGGTAGAATTAAAAAAAGCCCACAATAACCTTCCAGCGAGAACTTATAGTTAGCAAATGAATGTTGCTTGTCCTTTGGAAGATCATGTAATTTAAATTTTAAAATAGTTATCATCTTCAACTTTATTCCAACCTTTCTTCTACCTTTGACTGTACCTCCTATCGCTGTTGCATAAACTGCCTTCTAGGCTATCAACAACATCACAAGAAACCTCTGCTACTGGCTCTAGAAATTGTTTAAAACCCTGCAGACGAAAGAAAGAAGGAAAACCAGAAGAAAAGCAGAATGTAAATGTATGGCTAAAAAGAAATGTATGGCTAAAAGGTTGAAAGAAATGTTTTAAATAATACCTAAGTATAAGAGGAATCAGTCCATTCCTTGTGAAAATATCCAGCTGAAAAGTTCATATTAATTATTTTTTATTAATAAAGCAACTAAGAAAAAAAATTAGTGCCAGAATCTTTCTAATTATTTGGATGCAGTTGATTATTTAATAAAATACTCAGGACTGTGTACTTCTGTCTGGACTAGAAGATTCGGTATATCACATTATTAAGAGTTCATGCTATGATTATGGATCATTGCTGGACAGGAAATATTGCTGGGCAAGAGTTACTTTGTGTATCTGGAAACACATCTCCTTTTTTTTTTTCCCCCTCAGATGAATGACAGTGGAGACATAGTTTAGCTACAGGTTGTAGAGAATTTAGATTCATTCAGCAATATTTCAGTAACACTGCACTTTTCAGGCATCCTGATTTCAGCTGGAGTAGAGGTACTTCTCAGTAGCTGTTACAATGCTGTGGTTTGAATTTGGAATGAGAATGGTGTTGATAACACACTGATGTATGGAGTTTTTGCTAAAGTTGTGTTTATCCTAAGTCAAGGCATATTTTTGTCTTCCATGCTCTACCAGTGAGGAGATACACAAAAGAAACTGGGAGGTTCTACAGCCCGTAGCCAGTACAGGTGACCCAGACTGACAGAAGGGATATTCCATACTGTACCACAACATGCCTAGTATATAAACTAGGGATAGCTTCAGAAAGGGGGCCAATCTGTGTTCAGAATGGAGGGTCTGGCATCAGCCAGTGGATGATGAACAATTGTATTGTGCATCACTTGTTTTTCCCTTTTTATTATCATTATTATTATCATTTACTGTTGTTAGTGTATTTTACTTTATTTTCAATTATTAAACTGTTCTTATCTCAACATACAAGTTTCACTTTGATTCTCCTCCCCATTCCACCAGAGTCGGCGGGGAGAAAATTGCATACCTATAAAGTGGATTAAAATTCAACAATTGATTTCACTTAGAATACATCAAATGCATTCCTCAAACACTCCTATCACACAACACATCCACAGGGTACTGTGTGACCAGAGTACTGGTGACAAGAGCTTTAGAAATTGTATCTTTACTTAAGAAATATCTTTCACATCCAATATACAGTATCTAGTAAAAAGGGATCTCCGTCTCTCCCATCCTTACCTTCAAAACAGAGAAAAACTGTTGCTTCCACTTTTTAAGCAGCACCAGTTCTTTCAGGATAAATGTCTCCTGCATTTGCAACTGGATGAATTTATTGATATCCGTCTCTTCTCTAAATTAACGTATCTTCTTATGCCTCTAAAGTTCATATAATTCACTATTCAAAGCAAGGACCATATTTTTCTCTTGCTTTCAAGATATCTGATGTTTCAAGATTATTAATGTTACACTTTAGGAAACACAGAAGCAATGACTGTTTTCATACCAAATCAGATACCTACACTGTCAAACTAGGATGTATAAACTTAGCTGACTAATTTGCTTTTAAAAACTTTCATGAGATTTGCTCTGGAGTTAAAACACTGTAAGAAAGAGTCTATTTTACAAAAACTACCTGTATTTTATGGTAGTGAAGAAAAACTGTCATCAGAACTCCAGCTTCTGAAGAGGCGTAGATTTTGCTGTTTTCTGCAAGATTTCTGTAAGACACTATGGGCTGCTAGCGTAGTTACTACGCAAAACAAGATTGGTTCTCCAGGGCCACACTTCTATAAATTTTATTCCTGACAAGAGCAGCAAAGGCAACAAAGAATAGTCTAGGGAGACATACTAAGAAACAATAAACATAGTATTAAAAAGCTTGCAAAAGGAGAATTACCCACTTTGAAGTGCCCAGCCTCTGCCATACAGTATTCACCTTCTACTCAAAGGCAAGAAATTCTCCATGACAGCTCCTAATGGCCTTCACAGTTGTTCACTGAACTTGCCTTCAAATTACAGGGTAATAAAGGGATAACAACCTTGACTGACTAAATGAGGAGGTGGGTCCTCTCAGTAGAAGCCCATCATTCATTACCTGCCCTTTTCTTTTGTTCATCCAATAAAGTAATATTTCACAACTACAACTAAATCACTAACAATTAATATATCTTTATTCTGTTTAAATCATTCTGTGGAGCATCACTGTGGTAATGCTCCAGAGCTTGGTTATAGTTTGCTTAAAAATTACCATTGTAGTAGTAACAACAACCCTTTCTTCAATTAAGAATACCAAGGCACTTGATATTACTACCCCTATAACATCATGCTGTCAGGTCTTTTTTTCCAGATTATTAAAACTTTTGTACAACATATAATTGCATTTCTGCTGAATGCCACTTCACCTATTCCTCTGTTATTAGCTTGTTAAATTTTTGGTCTCCTTCATAGGAAGCCACCTACATCTACCCTTAAAATTTGAGAATTACATCTATGAATACATCTCTTCTGACCTGCTTTCAGCTTGACATCCCCACAAAGAGGAATATAATATAAATTTACACTTTACAGACAAGAATTTGCCTGGATAACCACATTGCTACAGGTGAATTTCTGCCAAAAATAACTATTAAATTCAGATGAAAGCCGATCTTATTCTGTTCTATTCTCACATACACAAGCTTCTTTAAAGAACTTTGAGTGTAACAAAGCTGGGGATCTGATCCTCCTAAATTCTGAAGTCAAAGATGATGTAAGCAGTTTTTAAGGTATTGATGTCCACTGCACTTCAACATCACTCCTAAAAGGTTGTCACTGCAATGAGCACCAGAAAAAACCTCAGGAGATGTTCAAGACAACCACAAAGCCTCTAATCTCACTGGATACAACAATGTTCTTGCCTCTCTTGTCTTAAACCTGTTTTCCAAAAGTGGTTCAACTCTTTTGAAATGGCTATTACAAAAGTTTATGGTGTTGTTCCCTTACAGTTTGTAGGAGCTGACTTAATGTAAATCAAAGACAATCCAAATTTAAGCTAGAGTCAGTAGCCAGGGAAGCAGAATAGACAGAGGGTTAAAATCATTACAGGCTCCTCATGTGAAGAAAGGAACTTCCTTATGCACTCTTCTTGACACAGGAAAACAATGGAGATGCCCACCTCCTTCCCTCCAAGCATCCACTAACTGGGATTTTTCTATTTTTAACTGTTAACAGCTTGACAGGGAATTTAGAAAAGGAAAGCTTAAGTTGCATGATTTCTAAAATGGAAAATAACCTCAGAAATCAACTATTTCACTAAGCTGTGCTGATGTTGATTTTGTTTTCACATTGATGAAGTCAACATGTTGATGCTGATTTAATTTACCCAAGCAGATCATTGATTTTACCACATCTTGTGCATATAAATGTGAATGATGTAAATTAAAAAGTAAGTACATGTTCTATCTAATAATTTTTATTCTAAGCTCTCTACAATTAATGTTCTATTACCAGTTCTCCCTTTTGAGGGTAAAAACTAGAGCTGTTTTTACTTTGGGATGGGAAGATTTTCACATACATATGCTTTCTTCCACCTAGACACATCAACTCAAGGAATACACAAAGTTATTTCATTGAACTGGCACATGAACCACAATCTATTTATTCTTTGTAAAATACTTGATGTATGTTATAAAAATAATTCAATGAGAGCAAGCCCATTCAATTTCCTGTTTCACTTTCTTTGTCTTTCTTTTTTTGTTTGTTTTGTGTTATTGTCCTCCTCTTTGAAAATACCAATGAGTCCTTTTTGTCCAAGAGTAACAGGGCTTTTTTATATCAACTTTGTAAGGAAATTGAAATTTCACAGGAGCAATTTCTTTCATTGGTAGATGCTGATCAGCTTTTTACTGGAGTGTGGATATAGCTTTTCTCATGGCATTGTAAAACAGAGTCTGACATATTTTATAGCCAGGATAGTACAGTGGGACATTGCTTTCTAATTTACAATTCTTTTCTGCTGATTTTGTATCTGTTTATCATACATGAATGTTTTTCAAACTCCTTGCAATTAAAATACCATTTCCATTCTACTTTCTATCATGTGGAATCCCATGAAAAAAAAAAAGGATATTGCCCTAAATTTTCCACACACTTCTCTTGTAAGTAAGTATATGCCTAAATGGTGTTAATGGTATTTAAGGAGTACAGACTGGATTATATGTACTGGCTGATCTTGTTATACTGACCCTAAAACAATGTGTTGTAAAGTGTACGTATGTTGGTTATTAAGATATTTTGACAAGCTATGGGTACATTGCAAAATTTATAAAAAAACCCCAGCCAACAAAACCAGAAAAAAATATGAGTCATTAGAGGGCATTTTTTTAGTCAGTACTGAGCAAATGCCCAGATCGATGCTCTGTGTTGCCAAAGGCAGAGGCTTTCATGTCAGATATGGAACTGTCATCTTGATTGCTTATAATTAGAAGGTCCTATGACACTTTTTTTAAGGAATTCAGGGAAATAAAGGTTTGTCATCCTGGTGATACTCCATTGCTGGTAATTACATTATATCCCTAATTTTTTTATCTTAAATTGCAGTTGAGGAAGAGAGTCCATCTTATTTGTAACACTTACAAGAAGAAAAACACAAACCTCACCATTCTCATGCTGCTGATGGGAAAGAATGTAGTGCTTCTAATAAAAAATAAAAAAAGACTGTGTGAAGGACCTGCAATTGCACCTTGGGGCAGTGCAGGACAAATGTTGCTTTTAATCAAAAAAAACCACCTGTTCTTTTTTCTATAACATAGTTATACTAGTCATTTTCTTTCAAAACCAACATATATTGATCACAGCAACCCAAAGCAGTGGAATTAAATGAGGTTTTGCAGATTCTTCATAACAATAATGTACCCATTGTAGGTCTGGTGACTCCCCTCAAAGAGATTCTATTTTACTGTATTGGTTGAAGTATTTGCCAGCTCTTAGAAAAAGTATATTCCTGGGGTTCAGGTGTTCACTGATGTTAGTGTAATGAAAATGCTGTGGATAGTCACCTTAAGAGATCTGGAAAAATAAAATTTGAGTAGCAGATAGAAATCTTCCTTTGTTCAGCTCCTTTTAGGGCTACTGAATCTAGTGGCTATTTTTCTTCACTGCTTGTGTTGAAACAACACTTCTGCTGAAGCACTTTGTGCTTTCCACCAACCTGTATTTCTGCGACAATTCTCTAGAAACTAGTGAGAGCAAGAAGTATGTGCAATTAAAACATACCATTTCAAGGAGCTAACACATTTTTCAGGAAAAATTTGAGCATTTTTCCTTGAGGAATACAAAGAAAAAGGAGAAAGGAATTGGAAAGCAGAGCTATACTATAGCTCTGGTTTTTTATCAGTCAAGGGGCATGCCCTGACCTGAAAGGCACCTTAATCCTGTCTACATGAATGAAGGATCCTGGTCAGTTTTCACCCTGAATAAGATCTGGTATGTTTCAGCATTCCAGATGGTATTACCCTCAATTCTAGAATTACAGAGAGATTGTGTGTCCCTCCTCTATGTATGTGTCAGCAATGAAATATCTCTAAGTCTCTTTGCATCCTGCATGAGTGGAGGTGTCAGGGTAGCAAGGAGAGCCCTACCTCACTACAAGAGATATTGCTACTAGAATCAGCAGAAAATCACTGAAAAGTACAAAAGGCTGCAGACAAAGAGTCTTACTTTATCACCTCTAGTTAGCTATTTCTGTCCTGAATTATTTGTAATGGGTGCAATTCCTACCCTTTTGGTTTTTGTGTATGTGTCTGTATTATTTGAGTGCTGTAAGGATATAAAAGTCATCTGGATAGTTTCCAGCACTTCAGAAGATAAAAAATGCATTTTTAAAGCATAACGATCTGAAGCTTGTTATTCTAGAGGTAAATTGTTAACCTTTTCACTATGTAACGGTTCATAGACTTGAAAAAAAGAATAGAATGGGGATCACAGTTCCTTTTATTTTTCTCCCTTTATTCTCTGGAGATTCAATTCACCTCAGATTAAATGGCAGTTTTTTTCTTTGCCATTAAGTTTTCCCAAAATAGAGCTTAAGGTTTAAATATCATTTACATCACAGTCAAAAGAATAATCACACATAAATAAGAATTTATAAATAATTAATCACAACTGCTATTACATTAGCACAATACTATTTTTAATTTACAGGGACCACAATGGCATCTTTACCAACCTGGCAAGGGGCAAGTAGCAATTAAATAAGCACAGTGATTAAATGATGAGTTATTGTATGGGCATACAGAGATGGACTTGATTGACTGATGGATGAATCTTCTCACTGTGATCATGCCACAACATACCTGAATGACAAGGAAACACTTGTGTTACAGAAAGTGTCCTCAACCACAAAAAGATGATAAAAGTCTCACAAATATAGAGAAGTATTGTTAATACTATTTTCACTGAAAGGGAATTATTTTGTTCTCAACAAAAGGAATGAAATCTAAACCCTGTTGCAGCTGCCATAATCTGCTGAGTGCTTACAATTCAATGGGGAGAAAAGAGCTGTGCTGAAGTACTTTGGTAATGATCCTTCTGCCTGAAAAGTAACCGAAACTTTCAAAACACTCAAAACGTGCCCATTTTTACATTCTCAATAGTGAAAGAAAACACAGTGTTTTTCTTCTGAAAATGTCAGATAAGATATGCACCTTTATTTTGTACCTTTTTTTCTTGTTTCCCTACCCAGCTGTCTACTAATTCTTACAGTTCCATGGAAACAGAACAACTAACTAAAATCAGTTAAAGGCTGGGGAGAAGTTACAAAAGGGAATTTGAAGAAGCAGCTTATGATTTTGTCTTTCTTTCAGGTAGTAATGTGAAACTGATAATTAAAATGTATTTAAAAGCTGCTAAAGATAAAAGCCTGATATCCATTTTTCTGTGATAAATCAGGCTGGTATTTTAAAGGAAGATATTGCATATGAAGGCAGTTGGAATTTTCAATTAAAAAATCAGTTCTCATTTGGCTTGCAGATCCAAAGCTTTCCAGGTAGATGTAGTGTTGCTTTTAGCAAAGATAGAATCACCTATGAAAGGGAGCACATGTACACCTATATCCCATAGGCAGGCAGTCACAGAGCTTGTATGTGATGTTTGAGACAAGTTGATACTGCTGTTTTCTCTGATTCAGACATGTAACTTAATCTTTATAGTCCTGTTTTCATTACAAAGATACTGGTTTTACTCCAGTACAATTGTGGGAAAATCTCTGAAATGCTAGAGGTGACTTGGGAGTGCAAAAATTATTTCCTTCCTTGCTTTGCTTTCAAGACCTAAATACTGCCTAGAGATACAGAAAAATTTATATGACTTAGAATGTGCTTTCTGTTCCCAAATTATCAAGATAGGGTATTATGAAAAAGAAATTCATGCTACGAATGTTCATCTAAACTCTTTGTATATTAAAGATAGAACATATCTTTATTCTACAGTTTAATTAGCATTTGCTTTTTATTTTGTTCCACTGCTCAAACTGATTAAGACAGTTTCTTAATACCAAATAATGCACAGAATATAAAAAAATGAAAAATGCTCTAGCAGAAAAGACAGAAGTTCATGTATGAAAGGAGGGGATGTATTTATTTAGTCATCAGATCAAAAGAGAAGATGAATTAATATAGACAGCTTCTAGGTCCATAATTTCAGAGTGTAATTGGAATCCTTCAAATATATGTCTGTTAAAATTAGATGTCCCTTCAAATTCACACAAAACATTTCATTCCAATACCTACATCTAGGTATTGGAAAAGTCATACAACATAAATGGAGTGCTAACAGAGAGGTAGTTGGGACATTTCCACTATTGTCAGCAAGGAGGAAGGCAGTGTTTTGCAAACAGCAATTAGATCTTCAGCAGGTCATTTTTTGGAGATGTGTATCTGGTTCCATTTTTAATGGGGATAGCAGAGGGCCACATTTCCCATCTGGTGAACTTCTGTACAGTGTTTGATCACAATCCCAGAGTCAGGCACAGCTCAACTGAGGTTGGAAGGGTCCTTTGCAGGTCATCTTGTCCAATCCCAACTGTGTTTCATACATCAGTTCTCAGATAGGTTATGCTTTGGTTAAATTATTTGGGAATGGAGAGATGTTGTCAAAGTTTTGTTTCCTAGGCAGCTGGCACAGCCCCTGAGCAGTTTCAGGGAAGGAGACTGCTGAAACAGAAGATTCAGGGCAGAACAAATCCAGGCCACTTCTCTGCACAAAGACAGGTGCCAGGCAGATACGGGCACTGCGATTTGACAGCTCCACTGGATGGTACAAAGGCCTTCCTATTGCTGAGGTAGGGTGATTAAAAAATGCAGAGTGAAGCAGAGGTAATGGGCAACAAAGCAGCCAGGTGGGAGAATGGAATCTGTGAATAAAAGCACATCTCCTTATCATCCTGTGCCTCATGAACAGTACTTTGACACAACCCTATTTATTTCACAAAGGAAGTACAAAGAGAGATTCAACCTCATTGTCATTTTCTCCTCTAACACAAAAGATCTTCACAACTCTAATTACTAGCTAGCTTCTCACATCAAGAAAGGGAAATGCCAGTAGGAGACACAGAATTTATTTTTAAGAAGATAAAACTGTGAGCAGGTTTTTCTGATAAACCACAAAAGAGCAGATGTGAGAATGTTTTAAAAATTCCAAAACAGACACAGTAATTTTAAATAAGACTAAAAGACGAGAGGTGAAAAAGGGGATCAAAGCATCATCTGGTGGATTCTGAGAAAAGAGAAGCTGACTTTAAAAACAATGTTAAACCTTTGTTGGATTAGCTGTTATCAAAGGCTTCAGTGAAAAGCAGAGGAATTGATGAAGTGACCAGCAGCCTGCCTGTCGTAACTTAAAAATTTTTCTGTGAAATAACAAATGCTAGTCAAACTTTTGTTCTGAATTTGCTAATGGAAGTGACCTATAACTTGAACTTCAAAGCTCAGAAATCATGTTTCACAAATACAGCTTATGTCAGTCATCTGGATACAAAATTGAGCTTGCCATGATTCTTTAATAGATTGTATATTTATAAAAGGCATCTATTCATAATATACTGACATTTAAAGGAAGAGACATGAGGCTGTTCCAACTAAAACATTCTTTCTTTTACTTTTTTTTTTTTTTTTTTTTTTTTTTTTTTACGGGGGGGAAGTTTTTTTTAAATTTTTGCCAGTGTAAAAANCTTTCTTTAAATTACAGCCAGAATGAATGGTTGAAGGGAACAGAAATGGGGTTCCTAACAGTAACTCCTTATCAGCTAAAAATATTAGACCTCTGGGGCACAAGGCTGTCTCCAAAAACTTGCCAACACTATGCAGATCTGGCACAATCTTCATAATAGATGCTTCAGTCTAAGCAGTTAATTTGAGTTGGCCAATGCCCAAGCAAGAGAATGAAACTGCTGTCAGGCAAGAGAAATGAAGCAAAGGCTGTACTGACAAATTCAGCATGGTATACCCACTACCAGCCTATGTGCATTCAAAGAATTAAATGAAGAATTGCTGGATGACTTTAATACTTTTAGCCTGCTTATTATGCCTAGACAAAGCTAATGTACACTGCCACACTACAAGCAAAATATTCAAAAATTACGTGAGGCTATTTAGCCATGTTCAAACTAAAGGGAAACAGACATAGTTTTTTTCAATGTAGTGATTCACACTGACTTCACTCTTACAAAATGAAGACTGAGGTGGTACAAAATTACTGGATTCAGTATATCCTTGCAGAAATTAAGAGCTCTATATGAGTCTAGTGTTACTGGTGAAGATTTGAGTATGCCATTCTTACATCAATTTCTGCACAGACTGCGTGAGAAACTCTTCTGTCACCAGCAGAGAAAATCCATTCCTGAAGAGAACTTGTAGGTGCTTCTGGTTTAGCATTCCTGCTTTTGAGATGTAGGGAAGACAGCACAAGAGTGAAAAAAGCTCAAGAACCAACAGTTCTTTACAGTAGAAGAGTGGATTAAGATTTT
>WEIV01011217.1:0-29126 GCA_013390005.1 Calyptomena viridis | reverse complement strand
AATTAAAGTTTCAGATCATTTCACAAAAATGGAAAGCTGCCTGCCTTGAGGAAACAATTTCCACATGTGGTGAGAATCTTCACTGGCTTTGGCAGGTTCTCTGCTGCCTGTAAGGAGTTTCCTAACAACTTCAGGTTCTTCAAATTGTAGGTTAGCAGTTTTACAAATTTGGTACACAGCAAAATTAAATAAGTGTTTTATGTGACCAAAAAAACTCCCAACCAAACAGGCTATAACTGCCATGGTGTTCATAAAAAATCTAGTTATAAATCAAATATATTCTGTAAATAAAATACAAACAAATATTATCTATTTGCATAAAGTAATTTTAAGTGTGGTTTGGCAGCTAACATAAAAATACCCTAAAACAGGCTGCACACAGTGAAACTTCAAAATTATTCGGTGTTACCAAAGAATGAGACACATGGAAATAAACTGACCCAAATACCATTTTTCTTGTATGTACAAACATTTACTAGAGGCACTTCGAGTAACATACACATGTGCCAGAAATTATCCTTTGTTTGTGACAGTTTTGAGAATTATTTTTCAATGCCTGTTACACTGCAGCACTGATTTTCATTTCTGCTATTACTAAGGTATTTTTCCAGCTATGTAGCCTGTTTTGCATTCTAGTGAGTGCAAAATTTAGGATTCACATTTTTCATGATCACTTAAAGAATGTCAGGTTAGTCATATAGCAATCTTTAGTCCTTAAAAAAATGTGCAGGCTTTTGGGTTTTTTTAAGAATGAATGAATCCCAGAGTATTTTAAGATTTTTACGTCATGGTAATATTTGTGTCTCTCATTCTGATTCCCAGTAACACATTAAAGTTGGAAGTCTGGCCCTTGGCAGGTTGAAAAAGATATTTTTCGATCAGATTTACTGTTCAACATGGTGTTTCCCTGCATCAGCTCACTTGGGCCAAAAATTGTACATGTAGATATAACTAAGCTAAAGTCAGCCCTCTTATTCCATGACAGAATTAGGATTTATGGGAGTTCAAATCAAACCAAACCAAACCAAAGCAATGTTCTTCTGACTGCATTGGCCATATTGCTTCTTTGAAGTAGCAGGAACAAAGTCAAAATTGCAAGCGTACAGCTTCAAAAATATTTCATAATTTATGTGACCAGATTTATCAATACCAAAATAAATGTCTAATTTCATTCAAGTACAGGCCTATCTGCTATCAATTACATGGATTAGTGCTGTTTCTGTCACATCTTGTTTAAAAGGGATTGAACATTTTTATGGACTTAGCTTTTTTAAACTTAGCTCACTACAACCTTCAGACAAAATGCAGAAGATCCTAAGCAATCCTTCACATACTATGTCTGACTGCTAGCAAATACTGATTTTGAGAGCACTGGAAACATATTTGGTATGATTTAAGGAAAGATGACATGTCAGACTCCCAAAAGCACACATTATTCTTCACCTCTTTGAGTTTTTGCTATATAATACTTTCAATGAAATGAATTCAATTTCCCTTTAAAAAAAAACAGAGAGGGAGATCAACTACACCAAAATAAGATGGAAGGAAGAATTTGCTGTTACATAATACTAAACCACCGTGTGTTCTGAAGGCATATTACACACTCCACATAGTAGAATTTTACATTGTATAACGGACTGAAAGCCAAGTGGTTAAAGAAAAAGTAATGGGCTTGCTTTTGGAAAAAGACACTCAGAAAGTCACTCGTGGGAAATGCCTCATCTTCAGTTTTAACAGATTTTTTTAAAAAAACCCTGACTAAAACAAAAAAAAGTTTCAATGATCCCTTTTAAAAAAGAAGACATTCATACTATTTCCACACAGGAGCAATATGATGTGTCTTATGTCATTCAACTGTTTAGGGGTTTTATTCTAAGACCTGAGATTTGAGGAATAGGTTTGAAAGTCCAACACTAAAGTATTGATTTTCAGACAAAATCCTTGAAATCTGACACATATTTAGCTGTGTAACCATAGTTATTAAAGCTCAAAGCTATGAAGATATAAAAAAAAGATTGTGATGACACAATCTTTTCCAAAAGAACTATTCCTTACTTTACCATCTTTCACAAAACAAAGGCATACTCTAATCTTTTGTTACTGTTTGAAATCTTGTTGTCTGTCCTGCCTTTTTTGAACATGGCAAATCATAGTAAGTGAAAAAGAACAGTACTTTATACAAGGAAATCATGCGAAGACAAATAGACTGAATCAATATCTTCGAAAGAAAGTTCTCGGCTGCAATGAGAGATTAGGTAGGACCACGAGTGAAATATAAATCAGGTTCTACTTGTAGCTATCATTTCTACAAAAAAATTACTGGCTATGTCAGACTATGCCCATCATGCAATATACTCTAATCTGAAATGAAATGTTGCCTAAATCATGGAAGAAAATTAATTTAAGAACTGTTAAAAAACAAAAAACCACAAACAAAAAAACCAAACAACTTAAAAAAAACCCAAGACCTATAAATTGCTGGAGTAGTAGGGTTTTTTTGCAATTGCTAGTCAGGGACATCATTGTATGCTCCCTTCATCTTCTACTCTTGCTTCAGCAAGAGTGGTGGATCTTGGATACACACTATTATAGTACATCTCTTCAGATTTATCCAGAGCTATCACTCGCATGTTTTTATTGCAGAGAATTGTTGTTGTTGTTGTTGATACTGTTATTATTATTGCTGTTAAAATTATTATAATAATAAAACAAGTAGTAATTGTCATCATCATCATCTTCATGTGTTTAATAGTGCTCTGTATCCTGGAGCTGCGTTATTACAATGATGAAAATGAAGGCTTACATAAGCTATTTTCCAGTCCTTCCTATAGTGTTCTAAGTGAGACAAAAGACAGATATAGTAACTTCTTTAGGTAGAGCATATCTGTCCAAACCCTCAGTCATTATGGTTTGATAAAAAACACAACAGAAACAAGTCATAATCAACCACCCACATTCCCTGATGCCAGCATCTTAAATATATTCTTACAATTATCTCTGAGTTCGTATTTTTCACAGAATCACAGAATCATAAAATACACCAAGTTGGAAGGGACCCACAAGGATCACTGAGTCCAACTCCTGGCCCTGCACAGGACCATCCCCAAGAGTCACTCCACGTACCTGAGAGTATCATTCAAATGCTTCTTGAACTCTGTCAGGCTTGGTGCTGTGACCACTTCCCTGGAGAGCCTGTTCCAGTGTCCAACCACCCTCTGGCTGAAAAACCTCTTTCTAATATCCAACCTAAACGTCCCCTGACAAAACTTCAGACCATTCCCTCAGGTCCTGTCACTGCTCATCACAGAAAAGAGATCAATGCCTGCCCCTCCTCTTCCCCTCATGACAAAGTTGTAGACTGCAATGAGGTCTCCCCTCAGTCTCTCCTCCAGGATGAACAGACCAAGTGACCTCAGACACTCCTTATACAGATTCCCCTCAAGGCCCTTTACCATCTTCATTGCCCTCTTTCAGATGCTCTTCAATAGCTTAATACCTTTTTTATACTGTGGTGCCCAAAACTGCATACAATATTCAGGGTGAGGCCACCCCAGTCCAGAGCAGAGCAGGACAATCACCTCCCTCAACCAGGTGGTGATGCTTTACCTGTGTCCTCCAAGACACAGTTGGCCCTCCTGGCTGCCAGGGCACTGCTGACTCATATTCAACTTGCCATTGACCAGGACCCCCAGGTCCCTTTCTGCAGTACTGCTTTTCAGCGTCTCATTTCCCAATCCGTACAAACACCCAGGGTTGCCTCATCCCAGGTCCATTCAGCACTTCCCTTTGTTGAACTTCATGTGGTTGGTGATTGCTCAGCCCTCTAATTTGTCAAGGTCTCTCTGCAGGGCCTCCCTGTCTTTGAGGGAGTCAACAGCTCCTTCACATTTTCTGTTGTCTGTAAACTTGCCTAGTATCCCTGTCAGTCCTGTGTCCAAGTCATTTATGAAGATGTTGAAGAGCACAGGGCCCAAGATTGAGCCCTGTGGAACCCCACTAGTGACAGGTCAACAGTCTGATGTTACCTCATTCACTATTACCCTCTGTGCTCGACCCATGAGCACCATCTACACCAATTGCTCACCCACTGCATGATGTGTTTATCCATCTGCGTGCTGGACATTTTGTCCAGAAGGAAACTGTGAGAGACAGTGTTGAAAGCTTTACTGAAATCCAAAAAGATTATATCAACTGCTTTCCCTTGATCAGTTAGGTGGGTTATCTTGTTGTAAACACACATCAGGTTTGATGAGCAGAACTTTCCTCTCATGAAGCTGTGCTGGTCATGACCAATGACTGTGGGGTACAGGTGGTGTTGTTTTAGGAGGCTCCACTACCCCAGAAAGACCATTGTCCACCCCACTAGTTGTCTGGCCTTCTAGTTCCAGAGCTTCATAACTGCTATAGAAGGTGCCAATCTTAACTGTCAGATTCTAGGAAGGACAAGGAACCTT
Organism: Calyptomena viridis; assembly: GCA_013390005.1. NCBI lineage: Eukaryota > Metazoa > Chordata > Aves > Passeriformes > Eurylaimidae > Calyptomena > Calyptomena viridis. Next base: position 24,672 of record WEIV01011217.1, on the reverse strand, counting down.
CCTCCTGGTGTATGCAGTGACCACCTTCCAGCCTTCATATTTAACAGACCCTTGACCAACAGTCCTTTGAATAATTTACTTTGCAGGGTTCTGAGTCCACCTGCATTTCTACCACAATGGAGGTTCAAGACTCCTGAGAGTCTTGAGACTGTACTCAATGTCTCTCATGCTCGTTTACTTGAATATTATGAAGCCTGTTCACTTCTTCCTGTAGCTCTATCACCTGGAAACACAGCTCTTCAACCATGGCAACTTCTGCAAAATAATTGTTTTGTCGGCCCCAGCCTCACAAAGAGGCATCAAGCACTCATCAGACAACCTGTGACTCGGAGAGCTGTGTCTGCCATCAGCAGGTCTATCCATCTGGAGGCCTCTGACACAGCTGGTAGAGTGACTCCAGCAGCTACAGGGGATTGAGCTTTACGATACATCAACACCATAACTGAGGAAGCTTAAACTAGTATGTTAATAAGACTGGTGTGGAATAGTAAAAGACATGAGTTAAGATAAAATAGGAATTACAAAAGAAGGATATGCTGCCTTTTTTCTGAACAAAAAAAAAAGAAGAGAGCCCAGATAGCATCTCCCAAATAACAAAGAGTCATGAATAACAAAGTCATGCTGTGTCACATAAGTTCCTATAGATCTGATAAGACCTGTTATGCTCTGGTAAACACAGACCTGGATGGAATTGCGATGACTTTTGACCCTGACAGCTATCTATCAAGAACCAATAAAAACCTGGCATCCTATTAACTATAGTGACTTTAGTCACCCAAACCTCACAAACTTTCTAAACAAACCCCTAAGTGATGTTATATAAAGGAGTTAGAAAGTGAGAGATGTTGGGAGAGAAGCTTTTCCATTCAAACCGCAGAAGACATTGACGAGTGATCTTCTCTTCACTCCACTCTCACGCTGGGATGCTGGGTGAGATAAGCTTAATTTGTGCTTGTTAACTGCTTGCTTTCGAACTAACACTTTGCTTTTCTTCATAATATTCGTAATAGACTGTTTTGCTTTAGAACTTGGGTGTATGCTTTATCTTATGTAGTTTTAAATTGTGTCATTGTAGTTAGGTTTGATCTCCGATCATTCACAAACCCTCTATCTTGTCACAATGTATCTTAATAAAAGGTGGTATTTAGTAACTGTTTTAGAGGAAATCCTTACAGAGAGGTACTAACAGTTTGGACAGAATAATACTTTGGGCAGACCCACTAAGGGGTCCCCCCTGTCTGTTAGGGAAAGGCCCCCTATAGAAGGGAACATTGAACACACCCTCCAGTTCAGTGAATCTATAGATGCAGGTGTCCCCATGCACAGGATGCCTGTAGACTGGTCAGGCCACAAAGGGGTTTAATTTACCCAGGGCTCTGACAGTTGAATAAAATATTAAGGGTTGAGAGATTCTCTCCTTTTGAAAGGTTGGTCACAGCCATCCTGTTTTCATGACAACTGGGACCAAAAGGATCTCTTTGCCCTTCCTTATCAGCTACTGACTCTGTTTGCTGCCTCTGTTGGCTGCTCCCAGATTGCCAGAGAGAAGCCCTTCCTGCTTGCCCTCCCTGTACGAACTGCCATGCCACATCCTCAGTGATGTGTCACACCTCTGCTTTCCCACTCTTGTTTGCTACATGCTCTGGAACCCTTTAAATTCCTCTCAGTCACTCCCAGCACTTCCCCCTCCTCTCCCTGAGGGCTGCTGAGGGCTTCCAGGTCATTGGGCTGCTGCTTGGGTGCTCCTGGACTCAGGAATACCTCTGTACAGATGGCTCTTACCCCCTGGACCTCTGTAGTTTCTGTACTTCAGCATGACTTCTGTCCTTGCATTTCATAAAACGCAACTTTCCCAGAAAGATTCTCTATGCTGTTTCTTAGCCAAAAGGAGAATCAACGCTTATTTTTCATCCTCCTAGACTTCTTTGTTAAAATACAGTCATCTTGCAGCTTCTGGGATCCCTCTTTTATTCATATTTCTCTGATTTTGCTTTAGCATAATACTGATACATTTCAAGAAGTTCTTAACTACCGGCTTAAGATAATAACAGTTCAAAGAGAACTATTAATTTTACTGTTCAGCCTGAGAGATCTTTACTCTTTCTTTTCTATATGTCTGTGAATAATTCTATCCTCTTCAGATAAAAACCTATGACTTACCTCAATTAATATGTCTGGTTCCTTATATTCAGGACATATCTCCACCTTGCAGACTCAGCACACCTTTTAAGACATAGCCTTTCCTATTCAAACACACAACCTGTGCATTCCCCAGATCCTGACCCCATGCCTTCATTTGTGCAACACCTTTTTTTTCATCCCTTTTAAGTGCTTATTCCTTTCTCTATAATAGAACACTCTTTTCTGTAATAAGGAAAGATCTATTAAAATAATTATATGCACTTTACACTAGGGAAGGGTTTGAACAGTCCGTTTTCAGGTATCTCAGAAGTTCCTTTTACTGAAGTCCATATATCAATTTGGCAAAAGGGCAAGATACAGCAAAAATGGTCATGAAATAGATTTTTTTTTTTTTAGCTTTATGAATCAATCCATAAAATCCTAAAATACAGTGGAAGGGAAGGGTCCTGAGAAAATTCTCTGAAAATATGTACAACATAAAATCTATCATTCCCATTACAGGCAATCAGAATGTTTATAGTCTTCCTTTAAGTACAAATTCATTCCTTTGCTTAGAGCATAAAGTGAAAAGTACAGATAGAAAGTACTGCTTGAATATGATTGACTGGCTTCCTAAAGTATGCAATTTAAAAACTTGGGCGCCTGATGTCATTCATGAGACTTCAAAATAACTAAGAATTTAGTAACTTTTTCCCCCTCAGATCACGAGAAGTGTTATTCTTTCTTTGCTCTTTTCGTGTATTAATTGAAGCAAACCTGTTTCCAACCAGTTCTCAGTTAGCTCAATCATTTTCCAGCTTTCCAGGTTATACAGGCATACTAAAAAACAAATAGTATCTTCCCAAAATTGTAGTTAGACATGATTTTTGACCACAGTCCCCATAGGCAATAATCAAATTGTCCTCAGCAAACCCAAAATAAAATCTTATCTGCTACTGAGGAACAGGTACATGATAGCATTCTTTGCAAAAATGTAGTCACATTTATAACCTGTGAGGCACTGGATTATATTATTGAGTTGGAACCAACTCGGGGGGGGGGGGGGGAAGTGCTCACAGAGCCCACATGGCAGGCCCTGCAGCCCCATGGGGAGACCCCAGAGCACCTGTCAGTCAAAAGGGCAGCCTGGGAGCACACCCACACCACAACTCCTGGAGCCCCTAACCCATCCTCTGATTGACTACACCACCCCTCATTCCTGCCCAGAGACACAGAGTGGCCAGTCAGCTGAACGTCCCGCCCAAGCACGTAAAAACAGCACACATGGCCCTCATGTTGTTCTCTCCTTTAGGGCCTATCTCCACCATCCTAATATTCTGGGCTGCATTTTGCTAAGCTGTGTGGGTTAGTATGCGCTAAGTCATAGCTCTGTCTTGATTGTATGTTACCCTTTTGAACTTTTGCCAAGATCTCTTGTTTTCTGCCATATTTTAAAATTATCAGTAAAAGTATCTCCTGAGCAAATGTGTGTTATGTCCTCTCTTTACGTTACTGTCATGGTTTGACTCTGGCTAAAAGCCAAGAGCCCACACATAGATCTAAAATTTCTCAGAGAAGGAAAAANCTTCTCACGGCCCACAGGACTCCACCAGGCCCCTCTGCTCCAAACACAGGATCACAGCCTCTCTGTTCCGGCATGTCTCTGTTCCAGCGTGGAAAAAATCTCCCAGTCTTTCCACGGGTTCACAGGCTGAAGAATCTTCGCCCCTATGGTTCCTCACAGATTGCTGGGGCCCTATTCCAGTGTTTAAGGCATCTTCTCTTTCTCCTCTCTCTGACCTTGGTGCTAATCAAGCTCCGCACCCTCCTGTCTCTTAAGCGGCCATGATGTTCTGCCCAGACTTTCTTTCTCTACTCCTTCTTAAATATGTTATCACAGAGGCGTTGTTGCCTGACCTTGGCTAGCTTAGAGCAGAGAAAAACTCCAGCAGCTTCTTAAAGAAGCCTCTCTCCTAGCACCCCCCCCCCAGCTAATAAAAACTCTGGCTACTTAAAACCACAACAGTTACCTCAAGGTATTAAAGAACCAAAGGCTTTCAAAAATTTTGAGCCTTTTATATTTTAAAAGTAATACTCCCAATTGAGCTTGTGGCTCCAGGGCCGGGGTCTTACACTAGCTTTTCCAATAGGATAAATATCCTTTTAAAAATCTATATGCATGATGAGCTTCTGTGCTTCCATGTTTTCCATTCTCCAGATGACTGAGGAAGGCTTCGCTTTGTTCAGTCACCTTGCTGATGTACCATGTCTTTTCCAATGTCACTGAAGCTTTATTCTTAGGTATTCTTTGGCCACTTTAGCCCTTGTGTCCTTAAAATTATATTACTACGGCATCTGGAAAATGATACTGCACAGTTGATTGGGAGACTATTTTTACAAACTATGTTATCACACTTATTTTACCAACCGAGACATGTTAAACTGAAGCATTAGATGAATTCCAACAAGCAGTCTAACTAATTATTCTCATTCAACTCTTAATATTTCTGTTAATTACATTTTTGTGTTTTTATGATATAGCACTTCAGTATCTGCTACCCAACATCTTTAAAGCCATCTACCATCCTTACATCAATGAACATTTTTAGATTGTGTCTTGTAAATGGAACAAAAATGAAAGAAAATGAAATATATCTTAACATGCTTATTAGATGTGTGGAGAGAATAATAAAAACAACAACAACAAATACACACACAAAAAAAACCCTATGGAAACAATACTGGATCTAATGCTTTTACACCATTTATAGAAGAATCACTTCCAGTAACATAGTTAAGATATAAACTTCAAAATAGTTTGATTACAAGATTCCAAGGTACAAATCCATCACATAGAGAAACAATCAAAATCAGTTCTAAGTAAACTATTGTTCCAAAAACTTTCTCTCCTATATATTTAAAAAGCATAACATTGAGATTCTTGACTTACTACCAGACATAAATATCAGTTACCATCTGCTCATTACAAAGATTCAGAAACATATATAAGGTCATTAATTAGAGTCCCTTGATCAACAAAAATTTTTAAAGGATAGGAAGAAGATGGAAAATTTGAGAACATTTATCCCTAATAAATTTAATGGTCATCTTAACAAAAACTTTTCTTAAAAGTAATCTTCATTTTCAGAGTATGAGGGCATACAAAATCTTACTGTGACTTTGTAAGACTTTTATCCTACTGAAAGTAATGTTAATCTGAGGGTAATTCTGTCAACACCAACACTAAAGTCATTCATTAGAATTTTATGCCTTACTGTCTGCAATGCAGTGTTTTCCATATAACAAATCATGAAAGAATAAGTACAGATGGCAGAATTTGCCCTGTGAGAGGACTGACTTGGGGTGTGGGGAGCACTGGGTGGGCCCCAGGGCTGCACAATGCGCTACATGGATTCTTCCATTTTCCCCAGCTGGCTGAGAAAAAGTTAAAAAGGAAAGAAAGGACAGTAGAAACAAATGATGCTGTAATCTCTTTCACTTTCCAGATGAATCTCACTGTATTTAGTGCTGTTATTCAGCATTACTCTATCTCATTTGTCTTGCTGAGAACTTTTCTTAATGCTTTTACTGGTTAAGTTAAACTATGGCTTTATTTCATGTCTAAACATTTGCAACACCTTAAGAATGAACTATACAGTTATTCACATCAGCAGTATGGAAACTGCAATATGCTGTGCTGACCCACATTTCAGTGTTATGGACCTTATAGCTATCTCCTAGGTTTTGAGATTCCTTGCTGGCTTATGGGATTCAGAATGGTATATTTAGAAAAAAAACAGAGTGGGGAATCAACAAGGATATAAATTTCTTGTCCTCTGAGTGGTTATTTCCCATTGTGTCTGGGAACTATCACGACTCATTAATGACTACACACATTATTTCCTATGCACATTTGCATCACTTCTATTCTTAGTACATAGACTCATGGAAGACATAAGTTTGTTGGATGGACACGCTTCTCAGCAAGTTACTTGTTGTAATGTGCAATTAGCATATATTTCTCACTGTATATTATTGTTCTGTTACTTGGTATGTAACAGAAACCACCCCAGATGGTTTGTCCCTTCCCTTGTTCTCCCTTCCCATTGGCTGGAGCCCCTATAAGAACCAGGGGCCGGAAATGGGAAGGGCTCTTTTCCTGGTTATCCCACATAAGCTTGGACCCTTCAGGTGGCCTGTTGCCTCTGGAGTGAATAAACCTGTATTATATGTACCCATGGAGAGCCGCCAGCACTTTCTTTGTCCTCCGTTTCCCTCAGCCATCCCCCGGGGAGTGCAGGGGCACACTCACCCCTCAGCAAGCCCTGACAGGGGATGGCTACAGTTACTGTATAGGGGGGCAGTGTGAGAGCCCACCTCATTTACTCAGAGGTGACTATCAAATGCAGGAATTGATACCTGACCCATCAAAGTTACGTTTGCTTCTTCAAGGAAATGTCTGTTAGTTCATGAAACAGCAAAACGAAGTCTTAAAGAAGTAGAAGTTAATAAGGTAGAAAGAACTGAAGGAGAACAAGTAAATCTATCCAGATACCTACTGACATTCAAGAAAGGAGATTAGCTATAAAGCTAACACTTCTGCCAAAAAGCAGTTTTCTCCAAAAAGGAACCTGAACAGCATGTAGAAAATATAATCCTCTATGTAATGCATACAGACATAGAGACACCTTTTAGTTTTAATGTTGATGTCAGAAACAGAGCTTTTTTTTTTTTTCACTCACTGAGCAGTGTTTAGAAACACAGCATACAAAAGAGACAGCATGGTAACCAACTTTTTTCTTAATTTTTAATTTACACCAATTTGAGCTAAGTGTGCTTGCCAGAATTTTTTAACCAGGACTGCTGAGCAGATTTGTAAGTGGGTATTGTGACATGCTAATAAGTGTTTTATCTCCTCAGCACAATATCAGAATATCCAAAGTGCAATGAACCATTCTCTCCTTAGGAAATACCTAGATGAGCTTCAGAGCTTGCAACAGCAGAACTGAGGGATGAAGATGTGTCTTTCAGTGATTATAAAACACTGGGGAATCCAAAGTATTCCAAGGAGCTGGTTTTAGATCTCATTCTTGACAGATGGATAAAGATCTACTCACTGCATTTCTGTGACCATGGGTTTAACGAACATAGAATCATAGAATGGTTTTTGAGTAGGAAGGGACCTTAAAAATCATCTAGCTCTATCCCCCTGTGACATGGGCAGAGTCACCTCCCACTAGACCAGGATATTCAAAGCCCCATCCAACCTGGCCTTGAACACTTCCAGGGATGGGGCATCCACAGCTTCTCTGGGCCACCTGTTCCAGTGCCTCACCACCCTCACTGTAATTAACTTCTTCCTGATCTCTAATTTAGACATACCTTCTTTCAGTTTAAAGCTATTCCCCCTTGTCCTATCCCTACACGTCTGTGCAAAAAAGTCCCTCTCCAGCTTTTTTGTAGCCCCCTTTAGGTACTGGAAGGCTGCTAGAAGCTCTCCTTGGAGCCTTCTTTTTGCCAGGCTGAACAGCCACAACTGTTTGTCTTCTCAGGAAAGGTGCTCCAGACCTCTGATCACCATAAAGTCCCTCCTTCAAGTCCCTTGGACTTGCTTCAACAGGTCCATGCCCTTATTAAGTTGAGGACTCCAGGGATGAAGACTTTCTGTTCTCTGACTGTTTTTCTTCTACCATTTCTGTTTTTGAAACCACAGATAAGAAATATTGCGAATCATGCAAGGTATGCAACTGCAACTTCTAGTACAGATCTGGCACATCTGTAATAACAAATATGTTCTACCTAGAAAACAGCAGAAAACAGACAATTCTGAGAGACTGCATGAGTAAAAGAAGTCTGGATGACAATATGAAGAGGCAGGGAGAATATCTTGCTGTATTATGTAGTATATGAATCTGTTCATAATCATGAAGGATGCAGTGCATTTATGGTAGGTAGAGAGTGCCTGGAAAGCAGAAGATTTGGTGAGGAAAGATGAAAAGGCATGACACAAAATTCCAGGTTTTTAAGAGTCAATAAAATTACTTCCATTGAATTTAACAGACTTTGGACTAAGCAGTTTTCTAAAACAATTGGCAGCTTATTTTGTGCTTAAAATAATATTACATATTTGTTGGTATGCTTAGTGAATTATTTGATAGTATTGTGGATTCATTTCCACAAATCCCTAGAAAAAAGGATTAATCTGACAACACAAAAAAAAAGCCTTCTCATATGTTATAAATGAGACACAATTAAATTATTAGTTAACATATTTGTAAGCAGCTCTCTATGTGATCACTGAATTATGTTAAACCGTCTACCTGTGCTGTAAGAAGTCTGCAGAAATCTAAGTTTTCTAGTGATAGCAGCAAAAACAAGCCAATAATTTATCAACAACTGTCAATAACACTTAATCAACATTTATATACCACTAATGCAATATTTCATCAACACAAAATGCTGTAACTGCTTCAGATGTCTGACCTTGAAGCTACTGGATGTAAATTTCTGATTTTATCCAGCAAATTCAGAGGCCTTGTAGTCGCACAGTTCCAACAAGGATTTCCAGCATGATTATTGCTCTAAATTGTGTTCACATTAATAAATTAAAACATATACTACCAGAGCTAAACAGCAGACAGAAGGGCAAAATTCTGCTTGAGATCCAAAAGCTGCAGATTTTGAGTCAGCCATGAAACACAATTCTTAAACGAACAGAAATGCAGCAGAGATTGTGGGACTTATTATTGAAATCCCATTTCTAAATGCAATGCGGTAAGACAGCATGATTTTTAACAGCACTAAACTCAACCTGTCGGTGCAAGGCTGGACCTTAAATTTCTCCCTGCATTCTGTTTTGAAATCCTGGACATTTATCTAGGAGTAACATGGGTTTATGTTTCCATTCAATATTTCCAGATGAAGAAAGAGGATCAGATTTTTCTTTTGTCCAGGCAAAGTTTGCATTGGGCAGAAAGAATTCAGAGGGCAATTAAAAAGAGAAACTGCATTTATAAAGTTTCAAAAACTGTCAAGTATTTGAAAGCACAAGCCCTTATTATAACAAGCTACCACATCTTTTTGGTGTGTCATCACAGACTATACAGTTTATAGGCCGTAATTCAACTCCCTGCAGTAAAAGCTTCCCTCAAAATTGGATTCAAAGCCTTAAAATTAGCATCAGCATTTTTGAGACATTCAGCTCTCACACAGGCAGATCCTGTGAAACTGGAAGTCAAAACAGGAAACTGAATTCCAGACACAATCCTGAGATACCAATTAATACACATTTTTATAAACAGGTTCCAAAATAAATCCTCTTCCTTTCTAGCAGACCCCAGCATTACCTTCATTACACACATTAAATTGTGGAAGTATTTTCTTGTAATCACACTGTTAAATTATTTCTCCAAAAGATACTAAATGGCTGAAACAGGAAAGTAAATGTGTATTGTTTCAGCTATCTGCTTCCAAACCATAGGATTTTTTGCATATCCCCTTCTTCAGCCAACTACACTGCTTACCGTTTAATGCATAAAGCAGAAAAAGCTAGACTGACCACAAAGTACTTGAAACTACAATGGGCTTTTTGGGGTGGGGTGGGGGGTTAATAACGAAGTTTCACCTGCACTCAACCAAAAGCAATCTAAGAAAGATTTCTTAAGCAATTAGAGTGGCAGACTTTAATAAAGGGATTCAGTCCAGTTGTCAGAAGACACAGCTCCTATGTTTGCCTGTGTTCCTCACAATTTTGAGATTATTATTTGATCTGGATTGAAACTCCCTAGCATTACTCTTTTGCTAGGGTCACCCTCTAATTCCCAGCAAATCCTTTCCTTTTGCGGGCCACAAGCTGATTTTATTCCTTCAGCTATTCAGAAAGATCATACGAGATCTACTTGAACAAAAGGAATATGATAATAATTTTGCAAACACAATGCAAATGCTAATAAAGCAAACCTGTTGTTCTGGAAAGGCTTTAATGTATTGGTGCAGGAAGATAAGGGGAGAAATGTTCCAGAGAGTTTATGCAAACTTCATGAAAAAAAATAAGAAAAGCAAACATCTTCACTGATATTAACACCCATTTGCTGTTCCTTTACAGCAGATGCAATCTTCAATGAAAATGCTTCTGTTTAGCACTGAGAATCCTCTCCAAAAATTAAAATCTGTTCAAAGTAAGTATTAAAGTTTAGAAGTCCAGAACTTATAACAAACTAGACTCCAAAATTCCTGAGTATGGATAAACATATTTTGGAACAGAAGTATAATTACATGATTATGAAGAAAAATATTTCTGCTTCCGAACTGGTTTATGGTACATTATATAGAAATGCTTTCTGCACCTTTTTTTTAATAGTCATGAGTACCAGATGACAAAAACGTTGGTCTCATCTCCATTGGTATTCAAACTTATTACAGTATACTAACTTTCTATGTTTTATCTGCCTGATGTACTCATAGGCACTATTTTTGATCATTTCATTTTGGCCATTTCACATTTACACACTGAAAAATTAGGTATCTCAGGTAAAAAGTTACAAATAAACTAACAAAAAAGTATTTTATATCCAAAAAAACAAATCAGTTTGGCATTTTGAAAAGTGTCTTGTAAATCCTGCTTAGAAAGAACTAGAAAATAAATTATGTGTGCCCCAATTTTCCTCACAAGCTGCACAAAGTATAGCTAGTTAAGACTTCTGATATCTCTATGGTATCAGAAGCATAACTACTGGCTCTTGCATAAAATTCTCAGCACTGACACAACTGTGCTAAATTCCACAGCTCAGGGAAACAGAAAACTTTTGGCTCACAGTATAACAAATGTTTTATGAAGAACACTGTTATTATGCAGTGACAGCACTCAATTTAACTTGGTCTCCTGATCTACAGGGCTGTACATTCAATCATCACTGGCATTTCACAGATATGGAAAGGAAAAAATGGGGAACGGATTCTTGAAAAACCTGTATCTTATTTTGCTGTATGTACTTAGAATGCATAAAATTTCAGAGTTGTCTCAAACATTACTTCAGGAACTTAGCGATTTGGAAGTGTTTTAAATGAAGTGGGAGTTTCCTGTATGTTTCCCTTTTGATTGCTCCCTCCTCTCATCTCCCTCCATGTCTCAACTAATACAGTGCTTGCATTGAGACTTACTGTAGCATGAGCCCGATTTTGATGCAAAATCCTCTTTCTTCAGGATATAGAGGAGGACTGTTTTCCAGGGAACTGTATAGCACTGCTCTGTCCTCCTTTTGATTCTGTTGAGATTTTTCAAGTAAAAAAGAAGACAATCCTCCCCTTTGTGAGATTCTGTATCTCTTTATATTTTAGCTTTTTTTTCTTGCTCTGAAATCTTATTTCTAGGTCTGCATATCTTGAGAAAAGTAGCAAGAAATACGGATTCAAACCCACAGCTGGCATAAGAAAGTTATTAATTCTTTTTCTTCTTTTTTAGTCACTATATATATTTAGTCGCAATCATTCCTGAGAGCATAAAGAAAAAAAAAATTTTAAAGAGTCACTTTTCCCCACACATTACCACATGTTGCAGAAAGACTACAACTTAAGTTTATATTAGGCAGGAGAATGAAAAAAGTAATTCTCAAGGAAAGACTCTCACTCAATTGCAAGTGGCTTTTTTGTTTGCTTCCAGACTTCATGAAAATGGAAGATTTTATCTAAAGAGCCTGATAAGTATTGGAGCTGAAATCGAGAGACATAATGAAATTGCTAATTATTTCATTAAAACTAATTGAAAACAGAAGGTCCAAACTAACACTTGTGTCTTCCTTCCCCTTCACATCCAACTCCACTTTGTTAAGGAAACTTCCAAGTCTGACCATTCACAAGATTCTCTGGCAGTCACACCTCCAAGGCCAGAGACTTTCACTGCTGGGACTGAAGCCCCTTCACAGTAGGCAGTTCCAGTGACTCGATGTGAGCTCCGCTCGAGTCCCTGCACACCCCACTCACACAGTCAGATCAGGTTTCCCGTAATAGTCGCAATTCCATAAAGCAATTTATTCACTGTGCAGTAACACAGAAGCAGCCCAAGCTGGTTCCTCCAAGGAAGGACCCCCAAGCGAGGACCCTCTGGGCTTTTATATGCTCACGGTCCAAGCCTGCAAAACTGTTGCTCATCTTCCTGAGTTTTCACATGCTGCTGTGTCTTTCACTGTCCATTCTCCTGGCCGTCCCACAGGTCCAGGTGCCTTTTGTTATGCCAGAGGTTGGCAGTTCACAGCTTCTTGTCTCAGGCTCTCGTCATCCACAGCAAAACCTGCAGCTCGAACTGAACTTGCAAACCGAGCTACCTGCAACAAATGTATTCCTCAAGAACATTATAATCTAGGAAATCAGATGAAGCTACAGGCTTCTGGGAACGCACAGAGAATAAAATGTAGTACATTTCCCCTATAAAATAAAAACTATGACTTCCTTTTGCCAGGCTTACTGAAAAGGCTTATGTTTAGGTCTAAACATAAGACCTAGAATAAAAACCACTGCTAGTTCTATGACACTTAAAACATAATACGTATCATCCACTGGCTCTACCTGAGGAGCACTCAGCAAAACAGGCAGCAGGATAAGTCCAGTACAGCTTTGTGCCATGAGGGTTGAAGGGGGTTACCTTGTGATAAATTATGGAATTGAGGTTACAGTAAAATAAAGCAGGAAGGAAAGTGCCTACACCAGCACACACCAGCCCATCTTCAGTGTTTCTTCTTGCCTCTTTCTGTCTCTAACTCCTTGTAAAAGTTTTACAAAAATGGAGGGCAGATGGTCAGTCTGCTTGCCTATTTGTGGAACTCAGAAGATGTTGCAACATCAAGAATGCATCCCTATTATAACCCTAACTATATCATAAATCATAAAATTGATGCATGTTCCCAAAAAGCTTACACGTTCTGTTTTTCTACTGTTAACAAATTTTTTTTAGGATTGATCTTTTCCTTTCAAGAATAGAGTAATGTAACAGTCATTTTCTTGAATTTCTTTATGTGACTATTCACCTTACACAAAACCTCTATAAGTATTGTGTACCTTCATTTGTCCTATTTTATGTATGCTATTATCAGTATGCATTACATGTACCTGCAGGTACATACAGGACTATAAATGCCTGTATAATGTCAGCACGTCTGGCCTTTATGAGACATTTGTCATTCCATCACATTTGATATATGTGGGCTGTCGCTATAATAGCAATATCTTATATATTGCAAAGGAATTACTGAGCACAAGGTTGGGCTACACAGTACAGCCTTTAACATTTGTATCTGCTCCATATTTTAATGCACCTGAAATGATGATGAAATTGAATGCAAACATAGGGACTTGCACTTGCCAGCGGTATGCTGATATCTGGCTATTGTTATTGAGAGACTCCCTGTACCCTGAACTAACAGACTGATCGGTTTGTCAAATAAAATAATCAACATATGTTTTGATAGAAATCAAACTAATGTTAACACACTACACACACCAAAAGGATTAACCTTTTGCAAGGAAAGAGCGTTGACAACATTTGTCAGTTTAAAAACTTCCTGGCAATAGCTCAGCTTGTTAACAGGCAATGAAAGACTGCTCTATTAAGCTCAGGGTGATGCTAAAATGGTTTCATATAAGACGATAGCAATTTTCCCTACCACCAAGTGAGGCTGCCTGTTGAGAAAGGCCATGGCATGCTGCAGGTCTTTGCTATTCATAGGTATTGATTGTAATGAAGAAGACATTTTATTGCTATCCAGCATTATAGTGAACTACACGAACAGCTATGTTTTTATTAAGAGCTAGGAGTCATATAAAAATTACTTAGACTGCTGCTTAGTTTAATGGCATTTCCTTTTAACTGAAGCATTGTTCCATACAAATAACAAAATAGATTACATAATCCCTTGGTTTTAATTTAAAGCTAGACTTTGAAAAGGAGAGGGTTTAATAAATGCTACCTTTCGTAATTTACCAAACTATGACTTCCACAAATAAAATGTTTCTCCTGATCAGAACTAGATTAATTTTTGGTGCTAAGTGAAATTTTGAGCTCCTGGCAGTCACCCAAGTGTGTAGGAACCTTGCCTCAGTATATATTGCAAGGAAAAGTTATTGAGGCATTAAAGAATAAAAAAGAAAAACAGAAAAGAGTGTCCACTAACAAAGAGGAAAATGTAAACCTGATTAGTGTCCAGAGGAGAAGAGAGAATTGGCTTTTTGAACTCATTCTGTATTCTGCAGACTCCAGACATGATGCTGCAGAGTAATATTTTTTATTTGGGTATCAGTGTTGCCGGTCTATCATAAATCTCTGTTGGAGGGATGTTTTAAATTCCACAGTTTAAATATCCTGCTAGCCAAAACCTGGTAAAATCAAGACATGGGATTAGTCTTATTCTATTTCATAGGGCAGCTGTATTTCAGTGCCTAGATAATCCCCTCTGCTAGAGGTGGGAGATCTCTGATGAAAGCAAACCTCTCAAATAAGTTCCTAGTGGAATACCTTTATAACCAACCTGATGGAAGACCTAAATACTAGCTGTCCTAGCTGATAGCATGGCTGCAGCTTTGTCCTCTCCCATACCTCAAAGCCCTGAAAAAGATCTCTGCTTTAACATTGCTTTGTTCCCATAATTTCCCACTTTCAGATACTACAAAGTGGGCATTGCACTAAATTCTGGTCTACATTATTTGTCCCTGGCATGCACATTTCTTGCGAACTCGTCAGGAGTGCTTTAATCCATTACATCCATCTATCCCCCTTCTATCACAGTGAAGATGTCTGGTTCATAGAAAAGATTACACCAATTCCACAATGAAAGGAAGCCCTTTCCAGAGAAAGCTACAAAATCCACAGGTACAGAGAATAAAGCTAAGTCATTTTTGGCCACTAAATAATGATGCTTAATTGTTTTCATGTTTAATATATGAAAATAATGTTTTAATAAGTACCCTTGTATGATTTCAAAGGACTGTATTGGATTGCACACGTGCTGATGCAGTTTCACTTCAGTGATTCCATTTAATTTAACAGAATCAGACCAGTATAAGGCTGTTGTAAGGAGAACATGAAAAAGGGACCAGGAATGTACATAAATTAATAAGTTTCAAAGTCAATCTCAGATTTTATATGGCTGGATTTACATGCTGATTCTCCATTCATACATGAGCGAAGTGATACTTTGCACTAAAGACTACTTCCACAGTTTTCATTAAGTCATCACTGTGTATAAAGATGTATAGTCTGAAGACTGGTAAATAAGATTTCACCTATATATTCTTGTATTGTCTCTTCCTCATTTCTGTCACCATAGAAGAGTACTTAAAGGAAAGAGGTGGAGAATGTAGAGAATACTAAATTTCAATATGGTGCACTGAGTCCAGTGCCCCAAATCTGGCTACAATGACCCACATTAATGAAATCTGAGCTAAGTTTGAATGTTAATGACCTGAAGTTCCTTCTAGAGCCAATGAAGATGAATATACACAGTCTTTCTCAGAGCATCTCAGGCCTTAACTTTCTCCTCTAATGGTAGAGGGCTCATAGCCAACTACCCTTCTAGCTGCAGTGACTCATGCAGGTGACTAAAATAAAGGATGAGAATGGCCTGTGCTGCCAACAGTTAATAGTTCACACTTCTTTCTAAATGTAGTTTTGGTACCAGAATTATATTTTAAGTATTAATTTATATAGAAAAAGGTGAAACAGTATTTTCCCATGGTTAAAGAAGACTAGAAGCCTTAATTAGGAAAAATTTTACTACTTACTATTCAATTTACTAATTCATAAATTGCTAAATAATAATTTACTCTTACTATTTACCATTAAATAGTAAATTGATATTTACTATAACATATTTTCTTGATTTATTCTTCATTATGGACCTTCTTTTTTCTCCTTACAACAAAAAATGACTTAGTTCCAACCTTTATGAATGAAGACCTATGTACATTTAACCACGTGGTCTGTTAGACAGGATCGTGGGTTTGAAATCCCAAACCCAAGCATTTATTACTCCAGGAGAGCAGCAGCTCTCCCCATCCCACTCTTGCCCCACTGCTGCCTTGAGCAGAGCTGGGATAAAGGGCAGTTACTTTAAAAGTCCTTTTTTTTTCCTTAGTGCACAGACTTCCTTGGTGAAAAGACTTTTCAAATATCCCTAGTGATACAAAAGAAGTTCCTCCAAGGCAGCATATACCATAGGCCAGAGTACTAGACCCCTCATTTGTATCTACACTTCCTGCATTATTAGCACAAAAGAATTGCCCATACACAGCATTTTTTATTCCTGCTGTGTTATTTCTATTATAGAACACATGCTTGCACAATTGCTTTCTGAATCTATGGAAATACACGGTGCATAGCAGAAGGCAGATCAACCTCTGTTTTTTAATAAATGATTACAATGACAATTAAAATTCCTGGTGACAGGCAAATTACTGTGAAAATCTATAACTTATTTCTAGCAGAAAAATCTGCAACAGCAGGGAGTAGAGCAGCCAGCAGAAAACCTTATTAAAAATCAAGGTAATAAACCTTTTGCAAATATCAATTTTAATTATTTTTTAGATTACCTTTTCCTTTTCCATCTCTTTCATATGGCCCAATCATGTGAAAAGTTAATAATATTTTATAATAAAAACCATTTACTATTCTTTTTTCCATCATCTTTAGTAGAGTTTTTCAACAATATGAGCCATTACACTAAAATGGTAATTTCTTCAACCATCAGTGCACACAGCTGTTTTACAGTTACACTGTTTCCATCAGTAGAGGTTCTTTTACCCAAGTACTGCAGCTTCTAGAGCATGGTTTTGCTACAAGGTTCTAATTTTTAAAAAACAGTTTTTAATTTCTAGCTTACTAGAACTCTGTAAAAGGACTGGACTTTTTGTTGTTGTTGTTGTTGTTGTTGTTGTTAATAGGCTTCTTTACTAGGAATTTTTGAAATATCAGAAAATAAAAGTTTCCACAGCATGCATAAAGAAGTTGTGCCCAACAAATAGACCTGTGAAAAGGAAAATTCTTCTCAGAAGACTAATGACATTTATTTTCATCTCATAATCTTCCTCTCCCACAGGTTATAAGGGATTTGGTCAAGAAAAAGCTTTCAACATCCTTTTTCGTGAGCTAAAATACAGAGCATATTCATTTTCAGAGGTGAAAGATGTAGCAAATTTTTAGAGGCTATTTGCTTAATGGATGAAAAAGTGTCACAAGGGCAACTAAAAAGTGACACACAGCAGGGAAACATAACAACCTCTGGGTGCTTACCATTTTAAGTTTCATTCATCTCTTTTTCTTTCCAGAAGTGCTTTTTACTTACACTGTAATGATCTTTAAATGGGTGGTAATGAAGAATAATGTACTCTGTGATGACTAGAATTGGTCATCTCTAACTTGTGACTCACCATGTACAGAGTGTATATTAAACAGTACATCATAGTCAGATGTTTAATTCCAACTCCTCTTATTTATTTATTTTCCTAGAATATGTCCTGGTCTTCTTCAGGTTTTCCTGCCATCAATATGACCACTGTAGTTTAATTCCACAAGAGACTGATCTGCTCAGAGGCAGATAAAAGAATAACTCCAAACAATAGCTTTATGATTGCTCTGACCTTTGCAGGAGCTTAGTGAAATTACTGAGCAGTTCCGATCTCTATACCATTTCTTTTCCACAGAAAATAAATTTTTTCTAGATGAGACATGAAACCAATTGACCAAGGGTGTACCTTTAATACATATTAAATACACATCTGCATGCAACCAGACAGATGTAGACCAGTTTCTTATGAAGAAAGACAATTTAATTTACAAAAATACCCAGACAAAGACTTAGCATTTCCCAAATAATGCATTTTAAAGTCTTAATCTTTGTTCAGCTGCTTTGAGTTTAAGAGCCAGATATCTCCTTATCAGCACCTGAGGATGGTGGGTTATAGCCCCTTTCCTGACACATGATAAAGGCTGCAGGAGACAACCAGTACTGGAGCTGTTAGCACTGATCCCTGTACTAAGTGTATATACATGAATGCTACCCACAGCACATATATGGGCTGTGAGGAGCCCATATGTAAGAGGGCATTCAGTGGGATGCCACAGACAGCATTATTCACCCAGACTACAGCATTCTTCCTCCTCATCTCAAGCAGTTCCCAGGAACTGGACATGACTGGTTTGACGGACTAAATGAAATTTCTTCACAGACCTCAAAAACCTGGTCCCACAATCCTGTGCAACACACACAAAAAGTTCAGAGAAAAACAACTTGAGATTTCATGAGGGAGAAAACTTGCTATTTACAGAATGACTTTATCAGAACTGATGTTTTTTCTAGTAAAAGATGTTGTACATACGAGCTCGATTTGATGCTGCATTGTTTAGTGGCAGACAGTGATAATACAAAACATAATGTAATTTACCGCTTCATTTCTTCATAAAGTCTACCCTGAAACATTTACAGCTCCATGTTACAGTAGAGAAGGAGTTTAGCAAAATGAGTAACGTAGGTAATCTGCAAAACTATAAATAATGCTCTCTGCTTTCCCAAATAATATTTCACACTCTAGTGAAATAACATATTTTCATTTTAATACCAGATCTGACCTGAATTATTTGTCTAAAATTTCTAAGCTGGAGTTAGTCACCCTGAACTAGATTTGTATTTATTGTTTTAGCTACGGATGAAATAGACAGCTCAGTCTGCCTGCAGACTTTGACAACAGAAAAACTTCAGCAAACATAATTTTTAGCTTCTGATTTTGTTTTTAATTGCAACATTGCAAGTACTGAATTTTGCTCAAGTTCCTTCTCAGCTGACAATCACAAATGATATTATTAAAACCAAGAGATTTTAAAACAAAGCAACACGAATGTTTTATGGTTTTAGTCAGCTTTCCACCTTTTTCACTTACAACAGCAAGATTCCATTATTTCAGCCCCAAGACATACAATAACATACATATTCTTGCCTACACACAAACTGTATACTTCCTTTCAGATACTAGAGAGAGAAAAGACATAATCTTTCTGACTTTTGGGTAGCACGGTTGATAACCTCTTCTGATTGCTTCTCTAGCACTCTCCAGCAAACCCATGAATGACTTGCCAGGCATGAATTTTGCAGCTGACTATTTTTATATTCCCCTCAGCTTTTTCAACACCAGTTGTGGAAAACACATCTCTCTTTCAATACCTCTGTTAGAAATGGTGGCAATTTAACTGTTTCAGTTAATATGCATGTTGGGATACCAGCTAGTGTCTCTGTAGGGTACTACACTGTGACACATGGTAGATTCAAGTCAGACTCAGTTAGTAACCTTTGTTCTGTATTCTGTTGCATAGAGTAGATCTACCTTTAGATAGTCTATAAAAATGGATTGAATTCAGACAAAAGCATACATTTTCCAATTCACTGGAAATTTTAAAAGACAGAAGATGAATGATAATCTTGGAGTCAAAGATGTCACTTCACAGGAAGAAATCGAACTTCACTGAAGATCTTCCAAAATAGAAATTGAAAACATATATTCACAAAGATTTAAATTTGCACAGTCCAAAAGATGATAGTTTCAGTAAGATGTGAGAAGGAGATAATAAAAAGGAGACAGATAGAAAACCAATCTGCAACCATAAAGATAACCACTTGCAGCTACTACCACCACTGTTCCTTTTGACTTCAGATTATTTGAATCTACAGCACACTGACAGGTGCTCAGTATGAAAGAAGCTGGTCCTGAACTAAAAGCTCAATTTTAACAGTCCAAATATCTATATTGACTCTATGCAGTTCAGTTTCAACGCAAAGTTATTGAAAGCAAAGTTATATTCAAAAGCCAGTGGCTGGTAACTTACACAAAATGCAGGCTTCATTCCTGCTGATTAAACTGACCATCTTTCTATGTGTAGGTATTCACTGATTTAAATAGATCTAAATTAATTGATTCAGCAACTTCAATTAAGTTCAAAAGCAAACCACAAAGGACGCTGCATGCAGATTTCAGTTTGTGCAATAAGGATGTAGAACCATCCTTAGACCTAAATCATATATCATATATTCCATAGCTCTGGATGACAACCAAGTCATCTTCAGTGTGTGATGCTCCTGAACTCAGAATTCATGTAGGAACATTGCAATAAAACGGTCAATTAACACTGAAATCCTTTAAGTACTTCATCCACATTAATCCCAAATGAGTACCTCATGATTAATTTTATTAAAATGAATTCCAAAGGAATCAGTAATGATTAAGTTGTTATTGTAGAGCATTACTATTAATTTTATGTATTTGTGTGGGGTTTGCCTGTTTTCTATAATGTATCTTTGAAAGTATTTTTCAGTGACAGAGTCCCAGCCAGACTTAAATGAGGTGCAACACCTAGATATCTAACATTAGGTGATGTAAATCCAGGCCCCGAAGTCTAACCTGAATGTCACTAATCTGACAGAATTCTTCTTGATTGCAGCAGTGAGCTTCTTGTTTCCCCTCCTTGTCCTCTGCAAATGCTGATCAAAGATTTTTAAAAATGTTAAACTGTCTGTATGTAAGTAAGTTCTGGAATAGGAAATTAAGAGACAAATATCTTGACTCCCCTTTTTCCCCCTCCCCTAGCTTCAAATATGGAACATTTACAGCTGAATGCTTTGTTGCCTCTTAAAGAACACAGTGGTATTTAACTAACAAATATGAACCAGTGATAATTCCTCTTTTCTAAATTTATTATTAGGTCCTTTGTATTTTGAACAGAGATTGCAGAATTTTTAGTTTACTCATCTTACAGTAAGGTTACCTAAGCTTCAATAAAATTTAAGAGCATGAACAAATTGTACGGATGAACTTCATATGTAATTTTTACTTTCCCTTTTGTATTTTATACAAGAGATTTCTTGGAAATACACTTTGTTAACATATGGTCAAGGTGGCTACAGTACAAAAATAAGACAAAATAAATGCAATGAGATTTTATGTGTAGAAGTGGAAAAATGTAAACAATAGAGTCTACAATAACCACACCTATAAAAATATAATTTTAACCATACTAATACCAAGACCATTACTAAAAGACATTACTAAAGTCTTTTACTAATGGTGAAAATCCATTCCCTAAAATTTTATTTGAATCCACTAGAGAGAATTTCTAGGGCATCTATGAAGATACGATACATATCTTAACATTTCCCTTAACATTTCTCAGGAATATATTTTAGAAAACTGTTGGCTAAAAACATTATAAAACCTGCATGGTTTTTTTTGTTAGTTACAAGTAATATTATGAAGCTCTATTTCTAAACTCATGGACTATAAACCCATCACAACTGTTCCAGAAGAGCATGAGAAAAAATTATAGTTATTATCTGGAAATCAAGAAGTAATGAGGTTAAAATGAAAATGTACTGGATTCTAAGTTTTGGAAAGAGACATAGTAAGTTTTCCTAAAATTCAGAAATGTAAGCTCTACCTTTCTCACTAGCAACAACTTTGTAGTAAGATCAAATTTAAGGACATCAGAAGATTTGTATGTAATTTTCCCATAATTATTTTCATAATGAATTATGTATTGTAAAAGTATCTCGTTTACATTACTTGAAACATTTCTTAAAAAAAGAGACCAAAAATTATCATTACAATCATGGAGATAATATCAATGACAATAAAGAACAAACTCAGGTCATCCAAGGTTCAATTCTAAACATTTTTCTATTTGTATTGGATTTTTTTTCACCTAAAATAAGAACTTGCTTTTGTCATCACAGAACTGTGGTGTGCTCATTTTGTTTGGTTGTTGTGGCTTTTTTACTTACCAATTTTTGAATTCTCATACAGCTTGCTGATTCAGCCTATCCTCCTCTCTAACCCTTTTTGGTGGAAATTTCATTAGACTAGTCTTTATTTCACTCTCCATGCCATTACTAAAAATATGCAAATATACAAGATTGAGGACATATTCCAGAGAACACCTGTCAGCTTGACAGGGAACAATACACTTTGCATATTTTCCCTACTAATTACATGATCACGTAATAGAAGTGTAATTTCTTTTTTTTTTATGCTTTCTCATGAAAATGTCATGTGAAATAATGTCAGAAGATTTATTTGTCAAGACAGATGACATCTCCTGGTTCATCACCTTCTCAAGAAATGTTATTCTGTCACAAAAGGATATTGGACTGGTATTACACAATTTCTCCTTGATAAATTCATGTTGGATATTACTCATCTCCCAGCTATTCTGCAGGTGCTTACAGTTCATTTGATTTATTTGTTCCAGTTGTTGGTTGTTGGTTTGGGGGTTTTTTTTACGACATTTAAATTATGCTGATGGGTCTGTAATTTCGCAGCTCTCTCTTTCTTTCCTTTATAAAGACAGGCATTGAGTCAGCTCTTTTTGAATTTTCTGACACTTTCTCCATTCTTCACAATAGAGAACTACTAATGGAGCTTGAGAAGACTTCATATAGTTACTTAAGTCCTATACAATAACTTCATTAAACACATGTACTCTGTGTACTCTTTCAGAAGCCCTTTTGTCATTCCAATCTGACATCTTAGCTCTTTCTTAGGCTAAGTAGTTGTATGAATGCACAATAGCTCCAGTTAAGAAAAACTGAAAAAGATATTAAATATTTATGCAGGCTTAATACCATTTTTCATTTAATTCCTTCCCTATTTGACAGCATATCAACCTTTTTATTTTTCTTGCTCTGATTATTACTTTATAAACATATATGTATACAAAATGTATGTTTCCCTTTACATTCTTTTCTTATGCCATGCATAATTCTGTGTCTTGGCCTTTCCAGTTTTGTCCTCATTCCTATTAGTGTTATTTCATTTACACTCATTGGGTGATTTGACCTAGTTTCCACTTTCTGAGAGATGCTTTTTTTTTCCCTGGGCCTTAGTCACTGAAGTCAAGGCTTTCTTAAGTGAGCTACTTCCAAGGCTTCACAAGTATTGAGATGGTTTGTGCTTCTCCCTCAGTTTCTAGAGGGAACTGCCACTGCCTGTAAATGTTTTTCCCTCAGATTTATTTGCAATGAGATCTGACTCATCAGCCCTACCAGTTTGTTCTAATTTATTGGTTTTATTAAGATCTGCACTTTCTGTTCCTTGATGCAATAAATCATGTTATGTCCTCACTAAGCAGGTTAAAGAAAGTGAGAGTAAACCTCTTTCATATTTTCAACTACATTTTTTTTTCTAGGGGCTTACTGCTAGCTGCCTTCAAAGAACCATAGAGAGACTAAGGCTGGGAGGGACCTCTGGAAAAGATTAGTCCAAGCTTCTGCTCAAGATAATGGAAAAACTAGATCCAATTGCTCAGTGTTTCAAGTCAGCGGACTTTTGAAATTCTCCATGGAACAGACTGAAATGGATTCCACCACCTCTCTGTAGAACTTTTTTTCTTAGTATAAACCACTTGTGCTCTAAATTATTGTTATTCCTTATAATGAGTTGAAATCGTTTGCATTGCAGTTTATGACAGCTGCTTGTTGTCCTTTCATTACGCACTTCTGATTGAGTCTGTTTTCTTTGTAATGTCCTACAGGTAGTGGCAAACTGCAGTTAGATCACAGAATCACAGAATGGCTTGGGTGGGGAGGGACCTTAAAGATCATCTAGTCCCACTCCCCTCTGCCGTGGGCAGGGACACCTAGACCAGGTTGCTCAAAACCCCAACCAACCTGGCCTTGAACAGTTCCAGGGATGGGGCATCCACGAGTTCTCTGGGCAATCAGTTCCAATGCCTCGCTACCCTCACAGTAGTGTTTCTTCCCTATACCTAATCTAACCCTACCCTGATGAGCAGGTTGCTACAGGCCTGGACCAAGGTTCTCCTCCTGCAGAACTGCAACACGGTGGCTGCTCCTGTGGGTATTACTGCACAGGGTTACGCCGATCCAGATAAAGGAGACTGTGTTTAATGGTGTGAGACCCTGTGGGCTTGTTCCCATGGCCTGCTGCAACCCCCAAGGGTTGCAAATCCAAAGGATGGCCCTGCCCTCCAGCCTGTCAGCTGCCTCCTCTCCACTTCGGCAACCTACTTTACAGGCAAACTACCATACATTCTTTCATACAAACACCAAATATTGTACATTTCTCAGTCAAGCTTAAAAGAGAAACTGGGATACTGCAAACCATTATTTATCTTATTTACTCATAAGACTGCACTTAAAACACTTTGAAAATTTCATCCAGGCAACTGCAATATGTGCCAGTGGCTAGTATGTTAAAGACCCATCACATAAATGTTCCTGGTATGGCAAAGAGAAACTTAACTTTCTAACTTTCACCTGAAACCTAAACCAATAGTAAAGTACCAGAAAGAAAACTTTACTACTGAAATATCTTTGTTAAAACATAATCTCTATGGCATAATCTCACATAAAGGATGTACCAACCGAGGCAACCATATCAAAAATGCATAATTATCTTTGCAATAAAAGTATATTTTATTTTCTTTGTAATAAAAGGTGGGGTTTTTTCTTTGTAAAATTGAATATTCGCTTCAGCACTATAACCAAAATATGTAAAATATATAATAAA